>JAVJIF010023557.1:0-72471 GCA_038442645.1 Agave tequilana
GCTGAGGTCTGTTTAGAAACAATCCGGGTTCACTGTCTGCTTGCTGGATCAGTGGAGTCCAAGTTGCTTCCTTATCCCTCGGAGATGGGTGGAACTGGTCTTCAGCTCGTCTGTCACTTGTCTTTTTGTACTGTCAACAAGTTTAGACATTGTTCGGACCATAAATCTTGTCTTTTTTAAGTGTCAACAAGACCCCCTTCAAAGTTTTCAAAAGTCTGCAATGGCTCAGACATTTGAAATACTTTGAACTGCTTTGATAGGTGGTGAATGAACGTCGCCATAATGGTTGAGTTCAGCTTCGCTTTGAATCCCGCTTTGGATGTAGATTCGCCGAGGAATTATGTAGACTCGCGTCTGAGTAGCTTCGCAGCTAGATAAGTTCGCTCTGGAACATCTGTCGCTTTCCCGAGCCAACTGCCGTGGGCCGAATTTCAAGGAAGATTTTCTCCTTCTCTTGCGCTGTCGAGGGAGATATTCTCCGATTTGCATGTTTCCAAGGGAGGATATTCCCTTTCTTCAGGCGCAATAAGTGCCTTTATGAGGGAGACTTTTCTCCCTTCGCACGTTCCAAGGAAACCGTCCCTATTCTCAAGGCGCAGTAAATACCTTAAATGCGCTCGTTTTTCCACGCTTGAGGCAGGAACGCTCAGGCCATGGGGCCTGTAAATAGGACACTTGAAGTCCTCTGAAGAGAAGTGCTTTGCCTCTCTTTTCTTCTCTTGGTTTGAAAGAGATATTCAGATCTCTGAACTAGTGGGAATGCCCCACTCTGGTCATTATCCGGCCAAGGACCGTTAAGTCTTGATCGTCAACGACTTCACACCGATTTTAGGAATCATCTCCTTGATTCATCTTCAGCAGCTGCTGCAGGGATTAGCTTCCCTTGTTCTCTATTTAACTGATCTGCAGAGAAGGATTTTGGCATAGCTTCCCAGCGAAGCTATCATTTTTGACTTGATCAAAGGAAGATCACTGCACATTAAGTCCGCTGTACAGGCAGAACTTGGAACTTGGTCTCTTCAATAGTTGAGCCAGTCTTACATATGCGGAGCTAAGACTGTATCCCACGGGGTCAGTCTGGCTAGCCATATAGGCGAGGCTTGGACTTGGCGTTTGCTGAGCCAGCCCATCAGTGCTGTGCAGGCGAGGCTTATCCTCTGCTTTACTAAACTGGATCGATTCGATCCAAAAGATTTGGCTTAGTTCTTTTGTAGCCTCTCCTCGTGCTTAGTTGCTAATATGTTCTGATTTGCCTTGCCGTGGGCTATGTTTGTCAGTCCAGTGACTTGATGGAAGGAACCATAAAATTGCCTTATGCTTCCCCGGTTGAAGCTTTACTTTTAAGCAGAGGAACAATTCGGGCGCGGGTGCGTGTCCCAGAGGCTGTTGGCAGCCTTTTATCCGAGGTGATTCGTTCTAAGGTGAGGCTGGCTGCCGCTTGTCCGGAGATGATCCGCTTCAAGATAGTGGGCGTCGCCTGTGGATCGCCGGCATCATTGCCGACTTTCAACTTTGGTGGCCTTTGGGGCGATCCACTTCGGAAAGCGGCATCACACCCGTTAGATCACTGATATCACTGCCGATTCTCATTATACGTGATCTATCGTTTTGGCGGCGATAGGTTTTTTATTTCCAGGCTTCAACAAAAGGCCTGGCAAGATCTCCATTTTTGTGGAGAATAATGACCGTGTCCTTTGCGGCACCACTGATTACGGCCTTGTGCAGGAGGAAGGCCTTCTTTGTCCAGTCGGTTTGACTTAGAAGCGGATAAATCCACTTGTATGCTTTTGCGCAAATGACCTTGTTAAGCAACTGAGTGTGTTGTATGAATCACAACTTTGATGTAATATCAATGTACTCTTCCTTTTAATCAATGAAAGTTCATCTCTTGATTTCTGATCTTTGCTTGCTTTCATTGAAAATTTGGCTATAGCGGAGCTAAACTGTATGCGGAGTTAGGGACATAGTCCCTTCTTTGAATAAACTTCGCGAAAACTGGCATGTCCCGCGAACAACGCCTTTTTAGGGGGCTAAGATAAGCCTTTCGGCAAAGTCCCTGAAGGATTGCGCGAAGCCCGCATTTTAAGCCAGGGCGAAGTTAACCCTTAGTGGAATCGAAGCAGCGCTTCTTCTCGGGAAGGCGCTTCGTTGGCGTTTCGAATTAATTCGAAATGGCGGCGTACGCCCTTTTCGAGGCCTCGTTTCAGGCGCTGATTGGCCTATAAAAGCCCGATCGGGCTGAGCAGAAAAATATCTCCTTTTTTCAGAGAAATTTCTTGACTTTTCCTCTCTTTCTCTTCCTTCTTCGTTCAGAGAACTTTGAGAACTCTTGCAGCTCTTCAATGGCGCCTAAAAGACGAGCGGGAAAAGAAGTGGCGACTTCTGCAACGGAGGGTCCTCCTCCTCCTTCGGTCATCGAGCGACCAATCGCCGTAAGAGACTTTCTCTCCTAATTAGACTGCGGTCTTTTTCTTTTAAAGCCAGTATTTGGCTTATCAGGACGACGGAATATGGTCTTTCTCGTTAGGAACTCGTTTCCCTGATTTTCCCTATCTTCCTTGTACATGGAATTAAGAACTGAATAGTTCTTCTTTAGGCTTCCGTACGAAGCCATTACTTGGGCTGTCTTCGTCCTGTTTGAGGAACAGGACTCGGGTCTGTCCCTTCATTCATGGCCACGAAGGATGACTCTTGACCATAGTGCCCTCTTGGTGACGTCAGCCTTAGGGCTATACCACTTCCTGCTTAAGCGAAGTTGGTACTTGACGTTTTCTGCAAAATGCAGATTTGTCTGCGAGATCAAGCTTTGTCGAGGCTGTCGCCTACTGGCCTTGCTCACGGGGCGAGGCTACGTCTTAGTGAATCTTATATCTCCATGTCTACTTGATTGTTGAACTAATCATAGTTCTCTTCCCTTTTCTTTCTTGCAGTGCCTTACACCTCTGGTCCCTTGAATAGTCTGTTTGGGATGACCAGCCGAGCGGATGGCAGTATCAGCCTTCAATTCTATGGCCAGGCTTCTCTCTTTAGTGAGCGGAGTTCCGTCGTCCGGGACACGCTTATCCATGGTGGAGACCCGCTCACCATGAGGAGTATTCTAACCACCGCTCCTCTCGAAGACATCGACCGTCGGACTTATAAAAGCCCAATTTCATGTTTGGAGATGTCGCGCCCGATCCCGATCGCCAATTGCAGGCAGTGAGGGACAGTGGATCTTCGAGTTTGATGGCGAGAAGTTTTATCTTCCGTCTAACAAGCGGCACTTTCCTTTGTCTTCTTTTGAGTGTGTAACTCAGGCTCGGAAGATGGCTGGGGCGTGAGCCGAAGTGTCGAGTCCGTCCATGTCGGGAGATTGAAATCTCAGTCTCCTGGTTTTTCAAGGGCGGGCCCTCCTCACAACATAATAGGCCTATATCCTGGAAACGTGTCGCGGGCTTCCGGTAGGAGAGAATCCGGCTGTGGCGCAAACCTTTGGCACCCAATTCTGCGCAGTTGACGGGAACTATCCTGCCACTGACTTCAGGACTCCCGTTGGGTTCATCCCCCAAGACATGGTGGGCGGACCTAACCAACTATATCCTCGCTCACTTCGAGGAGGACTTGGAGAAGTTGAACCTCTATGAGGCCGTAAGGGCGACCTGCTACGGCATTGATATGAAGGTGGCGTGCTTCTACGCCATCCTTGAGTTATATTGCCCAGCTTCGGGGACCTTCTTCACCCTAGTTGGCGAGTTGGGCATGACCTTGCACGAGATGAGGAAATCTCTGCCCTGCCTTTCGGGTCTCTCCCGTATGAAGAGTACTTTCCATGCGAGACGGAGTTGGCTCTTCTGGAGAAGCAGGAGCCTGCTTTATTTGAGACTTATCGGGAGTTAATGTGCCATTTGCACATTTGTTCTAGCATCCATGGTGGCAGCAGGGTAGCTCGAAGAGCTTGAAGAACTGGGCGAGTTATCTATTCCCAGATATGAAGAATGCTCCTGAGGCAGCTCATTGCGGAGTTGCAGATGGCGACATTTTTGAACGGATGGAGGTATGCCTCCAAAGGGATATTGTCATAACAGAAGACGATGGTCCCTATAAGAGGGTGATGTCCTTCGGAGCTTTCACCATCAGGCTCGTCAGCCGATGTCCCAGAAGGCACTGTTGGCCGGTTTCTTAACCGTCTGGTTGAAGAAATGCGTAGTGCCATCTTCCTCGGGTGACATCGTCCACCCGAATGCTTTGCTGCCTGCCGTTCGCTTGGTCCATGGCCACCGTCTGGGTCTCCTCTCGGCCATGGTGTGCTGTATTCAAAGAGGCCTTCGCGCATTAACGGAGGCTTTCTGCAGGCCACCGGCGACGAGGCGTGGGAAGAGTGCCATCCTGCCTTGTGATGGACCTAATCCTAGGGTGGGTCTGCCATACACTTACTTAATGGCGTGGTTTTCCTTGCACTGCCCTTCTTTGATTGAAGCTGGAGAGGACCCTCCGCAAGGGGTTCGAATGGCTCTTCTCCGCCGATTCGAAGGATGTTCCTGGCTGAAGACCTACGTGGCCGAGGCCCGCAAGTTAGTGCGTCGTCATGACGCTTACAACCTATTCCGCTGTTTTCCTCACATTCGGGGCGCAAGATACGACGAGGAATTCCGAGATGCGGAGTCAGGACGGTCTCCCATGAGTCGGGGGGTTTTTGAGTGGCTGGTCAGCATCCGGCCCTCACATTTATTGTATAGAAGCGGGGATGTCTGCTATTTAGAACCTTACATCCCAAGCCGGTTTGCTCGACAGTTTGGGTACGACCAGCTGTATGTGGGCAACCCCAATCTCGATTTAGCCTTCATGGGAGTCTCATCGATGGGGCCCGTGCCTGGCGATTCTTTACTGCGGGCGGCACTGGGGCGTGGCTGCGCATGCCGTTGAAGGATCCCAACCTTCTGACGACCCTGTGCTTTTGTCAGTGGTATGCAGCTTCCAACTCCACACCTCCTGGGTTCAATGCCAACCGTTCGGGTGTGAAGTTAATCTCTCATCGACTGAAGCGAAAGGCTTCTGAGAGAAAGGAAGGCAAACGGGTCCGTATCCCTGGCTTGGAGGAGTTCATCGCTGTAGATGATAGCGAGGCTTCTGATGCAGGGAGTCCTCGCTTCGAGGCGGGAATGGGAGCTGATACTCATGCGGCTGGCTCTGGTGTGGTGGGGACATCTTCCCCACGACGTGCGGGAGAAGTGAAAGAAGAGGATTCTGACGTCCACTTCAAGAGAAAGCGGGCAGGTAGCTCTCGTAGGAAATCATTGGCGAAGAAGCCCCGTCGCCAAGCTCCTACGATTGTCGTAGAGGGTTATCCCTCTACAGCGATTCCTCCTGCTGCCCCATTAGCAGCTGAACCGTCGATTGCTGAACCGACTAGTGGTGAATTCGCTCCAGGTCTGGGTAAGATTAACCTTGTCCATATAATACGCCTTTTTGTGCGTCCCCATTGACTTATTATCAATCCTTTTTGATTGTAGGAGCTAAGGCAGCTGGGGAACAAGGGGAACATTATGATCCCCTATTCACTTATGGAGCTGAAGCTGCTTCCTGTGCCCTTCGGAGGAGTCCGGAGGTGATGTGGCCGACATCGGTCCTTCGGGCGCTGGGACTTCTAAAGGAAGTCCTGAGGCATCGAGCTCTATCGGGTAGTCCACAGGATACTCGGCAAGCGAAAGCGAGCCGGCTATTCGTGTTGATTCTGCCAAAAATTTTCCGATGGAGCCCCTGGAGACTGATGTGGCTGGCGAGACTTTTGAGGCGACGTCATCTTATGGCATTGTCGTAACCTCTTGGCTTCTTCTGCATGTAGTGTTCCGACTGACCGCAGTCTTGTTACAGGTGTTCGACCTCAAGATGCATCAGCTTCAAGAGAGCTGGGAAATCTCCCGAAGGGTCAAGGGGTGACATGAGCGCTTCGACCACGGCTGATGCTGCTATGCTGGATGCGCTGTACGGCGATCTGCCTTCTTATCGGCCCAAGTCAGCCGAAAGGCCAGAAGCTGCGGAGGCGGCAGTCCCGGAGGTGTCCTCACTCCCAACCGTATCAACGAGTGGGGTGCCAACAATTTTGCCAAGTACAGAGCTGAGGGTGATCACAAGCCCTACTTCTCCGACCCTGGTGGTTGAGCCTGCTGCTCAGGAGGTGGTTGCTAGTCCTTCTTCCGTGATGGCTAGCGTTCTGATTTCGATGAAGACTCCGCCGAGATCGCCCTCGCTTGTCCGGCTGCTGCCAGTGCCCCCGCTGCTTCTTCTGCGACGGCGTCGACCAGGCTGGTGGACTATTCCGAGGTTGCCTCTTTACCGGAAGTGGCTGAGGTCGAGAACGATTACATCAGTGACCTGGTCGATAACTTTTATAAAGGCTTAGGGCGGACTATCGACCTGGTTCTGAAGGGCTCCACTATGCCATTCTCAAGGTTAAGGGGGTCCTCTCCCGTGATATTGAGAGTATTCGGGACTTTGAGGGGTATCACCAGGCCACTGCTTTGGAGCTCCTGGTGGATGAATTTGAGAAGGATGCAGAGGAATGGCGCCGCCTCCACCGTTCGGTCCCGGAGTCTTTAGTTGATGACCGGCTCGCGCTTCTCATTGCTCAAAAGCACGAGACCCGGCTTGCCGCTCAAGAGGCTGCTAAGGCTATCTCTTCTGACTTGAAATCCTTGGAAACAAGGGAAGCGGAGGTTGGAAGTGCAATTGACGCCTCCACTAGTGCTCTTCTTGGCGCTGAGGATAAGATTGCGAAGGCTGAGGAAATGATTAGAAAGCAAATCTCCTCTTATCCAAGGCTATACCGGTGCGTCTTGAGGAAACTGCGCGGCTTGAAGAGCTCAAAGCTCAGAGTGAGGAGCTTGCGCGGCAGGGGTTGTCACAGAGGGCTACTTTGGCGGAGGCCGAAGATCGTCTGGCTCAGGCGGAAGATTTCAATGAGGCTGAGCTGAGGTCACAAGCGCTTACCCAGGCTGCTGATGACAGGAAGACGAGGCTAAACACCCTCGGAGAGCGGCTCAGATCGTACATTGTACGCTTGTAGCTCCATGTACTTTATCCTCTGAAATGAATGAAAATTCTTTCTCCTTTTGTCGAATCTTCAATCTTGTTCTTCTTTTTGAATTGCGATTCCGAATTGTAGTGCAATTCCTTGAGAACATAGTCCTTGTTGGGTTAGATAATGAGACTTGGCTATCTGTCAGTTCAGAGGTCGCGATGACATAACTGGTTGAGACGCCACCAAGCTTCAAATTGGTGATACTCGTCTTTTGTAAATGTCAACGAGTATCGAGACCTGTCTTTTATAAATGTCAACAGGGCTCGGAATTGAGACTTAGCTGTCTGCTGGTTCAGAGGTCGCAATGACATAACCGGATGAGACGCCACCAAGCTTCAAAAATGGGTGATACTCGTCTTTTGTAAATGTCAACGAGCTCAAAATTGAGACTTAGCTGTCTGCTGGTTCAGAGGTCGCAATGACATAACCGAATGAGACGCCACCAAGCTCAAAGATTGGTGATACTTGTCTTTTGTAAATGTCAACAAGTATCGAGACCTGTCTTTTGTAAATGTTAACAGGGCTCGGAATTGAGACTTAGCTGTCTGCTGGTTCAGAGGTCGCAATGACATAACCGGATGAGACGCCACCAAGCTTCAAAAAATGGGTGATACTCGTCTTTTGTAAATGTCAACGAGCTCAAAATTGAGACTTAGCTGTCTGCTGGTTCAGAGGTCGCAATGACGTAACCGAATGAGACGCCGCCAAGCCCAAGGTTGGTGATACTTATCTTTTGTAAATGTCAATAAGTATCGAGACCTGTCTTTTGTACATGTCAACAGGGTTCGGGGTTGAGACTTAGCTGTCTGCTGGTTCAGAGGTCGCAATGACATAACCGGATGAGACGCCACCAAGCTTCAAAAATTGGTGATAATCGTCTTTTGTAAATGTCAACGAGTATCGAGACCTGTCTTTTGTAAATGTCAACAGGGCTCGGGTTGAGACTTAGCTGTCTGCTGGTTCAGAGGTCGCAATGACATAACCGGATGAGACGCCACCAAGCTCAAAGTTGGTGATACTCGTCTTTTGTAAATGTCAACGAGTATCGAGACCTGTCTTTTGTAAATGTCAACAGGGCTCGGGGTTGAGACTTAGCTGTCTGCTGGTTCAGAGGTCGCAATGACGTAACCGAATAAGACGCCGCCAAGCTCAAGGTTGGTGATACTTATCTTTTGTAAATGTCAATAAGTATCGAGTTTGTAGTGGAATTTGGGAGAAGTCTCGTTTTCACGGGAAGAAACGAGGAATCACTGTCATAGGTTTAATGTTAACGTAACAGCAAAATGTATATGTGGTCTTACCATTCCATGGATGAGAATTGGTAAGTGATTTTGGAGGTCTCATTCTCACGGGGAGAAACGAGGGAATTGCTGTCATAGGTTTATGTTAACGTAACAGCGAAATGTGTATGTGATCTTACCATTCTATGGATGAGAATTAGTAAGTGATTTTGGAGAGGGAATCAAATGGGAACAGCTCCCTTAGGATTTTTAGCAAATCCCCAGCTGTCAACGGGTTTGATATGCCTTTACCAACTACCGTTTGAATTGGGCTAGCCATGCTATTCCCCTCAGCATGATGAGTTGTCGAGGACTTATGTTGGGCTTACAGGCCAACATTTTCCTCTATCCTTAATCGTTAAGGATATTGGATTATCGGGTTAATGTCTGCATACCCTGATTCTCCTTTAGGATAACCGGTGCACGGCCAGGTTCATGTTGGTTTACGGCTGTATGACCTCACTTGGAGGAGGAGAAAGGCTCTCTTGTGTGTGCTTTGGACACGGAGATCTTGATCAGAGGTGTAGTGTTAACTTGATCAAGAGAAGGATCCTTGATTAAGGATACACTTCTTTAAGAACTTGCCATTGATCGGCATCATGAGTAGGTCGCCCTCTGCAGTCGTGAGGCGGTATGCTCCGTTTGAATAGACTGTTTCTATTACAAATGGTCCTTCCCATTTAGGCTGAAATTTGCCTTTGGTCTTGTGTGTCATAATCATCGGTCGTCTGACGCTAAGACCATGTCTCCTTTCTGGAAGACTCTCTGTTTGACCTTCTTATTGAAGGCTTTTGAGATTCGAGCTTGATATAGCTCGATATGCTGCTGAGCTTGTAGTCGCTTCTCGTCCAAAGCTTCGAGCTCTTGAAGGCGTAGGCGATCATTGTCCTCTGATGTGGTTTTAGTAATCAGAGCTATACGCAACGATGGCATCTGGATTTCCAATGGGAGGACTGCTTCGCACCCATATACCAGGGAAAAAGGCGTATTGCCTGTCGGTGTCCGCACCGTGGTTTGGTAGGCCCAAAGACATTCACCGAGCTTTTCGTCCCAATCTCGCTTATTCGAGGAGACGAATTTCTTGAGCAGCTTGATGATTGTTTTGTTGAATGCTTCTGCCAAGCCATTGGCAGCAGGATTATAGGCGTTGAAGCCATATTCTGAATTCGGTATTTCTCGCAGAACCGATAGAATACTTGACTTATGAATTGGGGACCATTATCGTGAATGATCCGCCTAGGGACACCAAATCGATGGATGACATGGTGTTTGATGAAATTAACCACATTAGAGGTTTTGACTTCACCAGTGGTATAGCCTCCGCCCATTTTGAAAAGTAGTCGGTTATTGCTAGGATAAACCGGTGACCTCTTGTCGAAGAAGGGCTGATTGGCCCTACGACGTCTATTCCCCATGCTTCAAATGGCCATGAAGCAACAGTCGGGTGGAGCAGCTCCGAAGGCTGGTGTATGAAGTCCGCATGAATCTGACATGCTTTACACCTTCGTGCATATTGGGTGGCGTCGGCTATCATAGTTGGCCAATAGTATCCAAGTCTGTGCAACCTGTCCTTAAGCTTTGGACCTGGCTGATGAGCTCCCAAGTGCCGTCGTGCGCTTCTTGAAGCGCTTCTTGTGCCTCTGAATTAGAAAGGCAACGGAGGAGGACACCGTCATATGAACGACGGTAAAGTGTCTTCAAAGTCGGATCGTAGTAAAAACGGAGAGACCTTCGTCTGATAGATGCCGCTTCTTTAGGATTGTCTGAAAGCAGACCGTGCAGAAATAGTCGATGAGAGGAAAGCGCCAATCTCTCGGCTCAAGATCCGTGGAGACATTATAGACTTCTCGAGTTCTTAGCATGTGCTCGGAGCATACAAGATGTCGAGTTGCGACTGTGAGGTGATACTCGGTGTCGGCTGGTAAGGCTAGTGTTTGTAGCTAATGCAGCAAGAGCGTCCGCCTTGGTATTCTGAGATCGAGACACATGCCCGATGTAGAAACCTTCAAATAGGTTAGCCAATTCGATGGCTGTATGGTAATAAGGCACCAAGTCCTCATGGCGGACTTCATATTCGCCTTTAACCTGATTGATGATCAGTTTTGAATCGCCATAGGCTTCGAGGTAGCGTACCCCCATTCCATGAGCGAGCTGAAGACCAATGAGCAGAGCATTATATTCTGCTACATTGTTGGAGCACGATTCTGTCAGAGAAAATGCTCTGGGCAGGACATGATTCTGTGGGGAGATAAACACAACCCCCACTCCGGCAATAATCTTGCCTTTAGAGCCCATTCGCGATGCTCCATCAAAGAACATCTGCCACACTTCCTCTTCTGAGGTTGCGTAAGACTCGAAGACTTCATCAGGGATATCTTCGTGAAGTTTTGAATGCTCCGGAACTGGATGAGCAGCCAAGAACTCTGCAAGGGCCTGGCCTTTAACCGCCTTCTGAGGCGTGAAGATCATGTCGTATTGGGACAATAAAAGTGCCCATTTAGCCAATCTTAAATTCAATGATCCTGGCTTCGTCATAAGAAGACGCAATGGGTTTACTCTGGAGATGACATGTATGGTCTGGCCGACCAAATAATGTCGTGTCTTCTGAACAGCGAAGACGAGAGCTAAACACTCTTTCTTGATAGGGTTGTAGCGAGATTCCGCTCCTATGAGAGTTCTGCTCAGATAATAATGGCCTGCTCGTGGCCATTGTCGTCTTTTTGAGCGAGGAGGGCACCGAGGGAGTAATTCATAGCTTTTACATAAAGCAAGAATGGTTTCCCTGATGTAGGGGCCACCAAGACTGGAGGCTTTGTGAGGTACCTCTTGATGTCTTCATAAGCTTCCTGACAAGCTTGATCCCATACGAAGGAGGCACCCTTTTTCATGAGTCGGGTGAACGGTTGACAGCGGCATGAGAGATTTGCAATGAATCTTCTGATATAGGCCAGCCTGCCTTGCAAGCCTCTGAGCTCTTTGAGATTCCTCGGTAGATGCATGCTCTGAATGACTTTGATTTTGTCTGGGTCAAGATGAATTCCTTTTGATGTGACAATAAACCCAAGGAACTTGCCACTTGACACTCCCAAGAAGGATTTTGTCGGGTTCATTTTCAGTTGATGCGCCCGCATTATGTCGAACATCGTTCTGAGGTCGCGAAGATGTTCATTCTTGTTGCGGCTTTTGACGGCAATGTCGTCGACATAGCACTCCACCGTTTTTCAGAGATGATCGCGGAAGATTGTACTCATTGCCCGCTGATAGGTCGCTCCAGCGTTCTTCAGTCCGAAGGGCATTACAGTGTAGCAGTATACCCCAATGGTGTTCGGAATGAAGTATGCTTCTCATCGTCGGGATACATCTTAATCTGGTTGTACCCTGAAAAGCCGTCCATGAAAGACATCCTTTCGAACCCGCATGTGTTGTCAATCATGACGTCGGTGATGGGCAGTGAGAATTCGTCTTTGGGACTGGCCGTATTGAGATCACGGTAGTCGATGCATATCCATATTTTCCCGTTCTTTTGAGGACGGGGACTATATTAGCCACCCAATCTGGATGTTGCTCCTCCCGGATAAAGCCACATGCAATGAGTTTGTGAACTTCAGCTTCAATAGCTTCCATGATGTTTGGGCGGAACCGACGTTGTTGTTGCTTGACTGGCTTGACGTCAGGCTTGATGTTTAGACGGTGCATAGCGACCTGTGGATCAAGTCCGGGCATATCTTCGTAGCTCCATGCGAAGACATCTATATACTCCTTTACGAGTATTATCAATTCCTCCTTTTCTATAAGTGATAGGCTTTTACTTATAAAGATGGGTTTGAGATGGTCTTGACTTCCCAGATTGACCTGCATCACCTTATCTTCAGTGGGTGGCTCGCGCAGTTCGAATCGCTTTTCCCATTGAAGGTCTAATTGCTGGGCCATGGTTCCTCATCAGTGGCTTCTGCGGGCTCCAATTGACTGCTTGAGGTCATATTAGCAGTGAGGTTTTTGAACATTCCTCCTATACTGACATCTGAATCCCACTCGGAGGATGAGGCTGAATGTGATGGAATTGGTTCATCGTCTTTGACTTGAACGGTTGCTGACGATGTGGGTGTAACGTATCCCAACCCCTGCGTGTACTATCGTAGTAATTTGTAGGCTTCCCTTTAGGCACAAAGTTCCGCATCAAACCGCGCCTTCCTTTTCCGAAATCAGGCCTGCTCTATACTTCAAGTCGTACCCCATTTTCTTCATAATATGGCGCGCTGGCCGCGCGTAATGAAAGAATTGTGGAGTGTCTGAGTCTGAACTTGAATCTGCGACCGCGGGTCCCCGCGGTTGGGTTCTACCGAAGATTATCGGTAACTGACCTTCTTTGGATGGCGGGATCACCAAGACGGCTCCTTCTGCGGATTCCATGGGCGTACTGGACGCACTTGGCTTATGTAAAGGCATGTGTAGGAAGCTATCCGTAATGGATTCAAATAGCTCAACACTCGCGGGATAATCAAAAGAAATATTATCATTAATTACCCATTCACCTTCATCCTCTGAAGGAGTATTACATAGGGGATTATTGAGACATGCTATAATTGGTTCACCAATCAGAATGGCTGGCATGCCTGCTTCGGATTCTGAATTCGCCTCGTTGCCACTTTCATCATCGTCCGGCAACGGTTCTTTGAGTGCTCCACCGGTCTCTTGATATAGGAGAGCGTCAGTGAAGTAATTTTCCACCCCTTTGAATGGTTGCTTCTCAGCAAAGACAGTTCGTACTGTCGCATTATCTTCAACATATTTGAAGCATTGGTACAGAGTAGAGGGAACGATCCAGTTAGCATGGATCCATGGCCGTCCCAGCAGCAGATTATATGATGTGTCAGCATCAATGACATAGCATGTCACTTCTGACTTCAGACTCCCGATTCTGCAACGGAGTTGAATTTTCCCCAGTGGATGACTGCTCCCGGCGTTGAAACCGTATATTGTAGTAGTGATTGCGGACAACCTGTACAATGGTATGCCGAGGAAGTAGAGAAGCCTTTTGGGGATGATGCTGAGTGCGGACCCCGGATCGACTTGTATTCTTTCGATGCACGTTGAACCGATATATCCGGTGTAGTACAGAGGTCGATCATGCTTGTGTCTTTGAGAAGCATATCTTCCGCTGTGAATGTAATGGCAGGCACCTTTGTTGTGTATGATGACATTCTGGGCAAGGAGACTGAATGTCGTCGTTAGGGATTTCAGGCACGCATGTCAGAAAAAATTCTGAATTGGCTAGCGCATCCCTGAGTGCTTCTCTTGTCTCTTTGAGAGGCGAAGGAGCTCGTGTATAGTGATACGAGCTGGGATATTGGCTAGCTGAGCCAATATGTCAAACCGAAAGGGCGTATCAAACCCTTGGCCTGGTGGTTTCTTCAACACGTGGTCGAATCGTACCTCCTTAGCCCTCTCTTTTCCCTTTGCTGGGATTGGAGCGGATGCTGGTATTTGTACTGACGTCGTTTGCCGTTGTGCCTCGTCAGTAGACTTTTCATACTGCCTCAAGTATGATTTTTCGGATCGGGTGCCCGTCTGTTGAGGCGCATCGGCTTGCGCTGCGCAAGCATGCCTTTCTCCTTCGGAATCACTGAGGGAGGATGATGTAAGATTGCCGTCGTCTGGCAGGATGGAGATGACATTGCAAGACTTGCCCTTTGAGTTGGGCTCTTTCGAATCCCGCTGTACGTCTTGGACGAGGTCTGGATGTATCCACATGACTTCTCCTGTCTCCAATGTTAAGGGAACAAGACCCTTATTGTTTTGAGCTGTAGCTGGAGGATGCTTGACTTCCAACCGTGGTGCAGGGACTGAATAAGTCCCGTCAGGAACTGTGATCTTTGGAGCTTTGCCAAACTCGAGAGTCACTATATTGGCAGTGACTTTCTTCTGCTCCGTCTTCAATGTCAGAACCCTGGCATCGACTAGGGCTTGTATTCTGTCCTTGAGGACATAACACTTGTCAGTAGGATGGTGAATCATCCTATGGTAGAGACAATATTTAGGGTCGTTTGTGCGCCCTATCTCATTGGGACGCCGCGCATCTGGCAGCTTCATTTTGTTCCCTTTGTGGAGCAGATGGAATATGGTGACCACCTGATCGTCTTTGAACGAGTACTGCTTTGGAGGAAACTTAGGCTCCTGATTGTTGAAGCCACTCTTCTTGGCCTTCGACTGCACATCTCCGGATAACTCCACAGACATAGTCTCTTTGCCTTTAGTTTGAGAAGATTGCGGTAGGTCGCTACGCCCTTTGTTGTTCGTCCCCCACTTGCCTCTAGGGGCGGATGGTTCGAACTTTTTAGCCGACTTCTCGGCTATCTCAGCTTGTTCGACCAATTCTTTTCAAGTGTGGGCTTTGACTGCCCCATGCGAACTTCCACTTGGTCTAAGAAGTTGTGTCTGCATGTCTGTAAGAGCATGGCAATGGCATCCCTGCTGGGCACATCAAGGATAAATTTCTGAACCGTTCAATGTAGTCACGGACGGATTCGCCCTTCCTCTGCACAGTGGAGAGGAGCTTATCCGTGGTTACTTCGGTATCATCCTCATAGAAACAAGAGAGGAACCGAGTTTCTAGGTCGATCCAGGAGTTGATAGAGCCCGGGGAAGACTGCGAAACCAGTCAAATGCCACCCCCTTTAAGGTGCCAATGAAAAGCCTAGCCATGATGGCGTCATTGCTTATAACATTACCAATCTGAGACCGGAAATAGTAGATGTGCTGATTTGGCGAGCTCTTTCCATCATAGGTATGCAGCGTTGGCGGTTTGAACTTCGGTGGATATGGCACCGAATCCCACTCCAGCAGATAGGGACGGACTGCCCCTACCTTCTTTAATTCATCCCTCTGAGTTAGGGATGCGATTTAAGCTTGGAGGCCCTTAAGGACTTCAGCGTCTAAGGAAGAACCCTCCTTGGATTTCTCCGGCTTTGGTTGCTCTTTGTTGAAGTGTTCCTCCTCATCGTGATTGCTTCCGGCATCATTGTTATTCTGGTTACTGAGGAGTTGAGCGAGCATCTGTTGAATATTGTCCAGAGCTTCTTGCTGGGTTTTGGAAGTTTGCTCCTGAGCTTCCAGGCGCCGACGAAGGTCGTCGTTAGTGCTATCAGCCATGTTGACTGATACTCTGTCTGTTCGCACCGAGCTAACTGTCGCCGAAGAGGCGTACCCACCGTCTTCATCTTCTTCATCTGATGGCTGGAGTGATCTCCTGGGCTCTGGCGAGGCTAGGCCGTCGAGGAAGAAGGCTGTTCATAAGTGTAGGGTATCGCCACCCTAGATCTGGTGTTTCGAAAAATACCTTCTTCATGCACCAAGACTTCGCCTAAGCCTGGGCTGTAGTCCGGATCTGGGGAGCTGTAGGGGGTGTCGTCAGATGTTTGACCTCCCTTGCGTCGCTCTCGACCTCTTCCGGTCATGTTGACGGATACAGAAGCTGGACTTCGCGGGGCGCCTCTCTTGTGATGCTTCGTTGGAATATGCGCGGACAGCCGATTGCCGGTGCGGAGATGCAGCCACGGTTGGGTATAGCCGGCAGCGGGCTGAGTGGATTGTCACTGTAACGGTCCCAGTAATTTCTTATAATATTGAACTAATTCAATAATATTTCTTCGAAATTTCGACAGCACCTCCCCTAAAATATAGACCATACCATACTACACCACAACAGATAAAGTCCACAATGGACACAACACCTCCAATAAAATATTTCGGCACAATTTGCCTACTTATCCACATAGTTAAAATAAAATCTTCTTACAAAATCTTGCATTAATCCATCAAACACCAAAAGAGTTACAATGTTCTTTCTCACAATACATCATACTTACCATAATATTGTCCAAGTCCTTCCATACATGAAGTTAAAGTTACTTGCCCAGTTTACATTCAAATAGCCACATATAAAGTTATACTTACATCCCCAACACCCAAAATCCCCTTTCGTGCATCAAGTTACCATATATAGATACAATACGCAGTTACAAAAGTAAGCAAAATATGAAGTAGACATTAATCACAAGTATGACATGAGAGGGTTCGATCACTCCATATCTAAAAGATTTTAGAACCTACATTGGCTTACCCTTGTCCAAACCTGAAATTTACAACATGAATAAAGACATGAGCTTGAAAGCTCAGTGAGTAAACCATCTAAAATCTACTAATCTAATTCCATATGTCAATTGGGTTTAAGTTGGTCCAGAAGTTGATTGAGTTGGTTTCCACTGTGCTATTACATATCCCCATTTTTAAGTTAGATGTCTCAACTACCATGAAAAATTTAATAAAGTTTATCACTATCATACTTTAGCACATAATAGAAATAAATATAGTTGTCACCGTCTTTCCCCTTCTGCCGGTTCTCGCTCGGCCCCTTCCTCCAAGTAATATATATTATATTCATACACATAATATGATTTTCACCGTCTTCTCCCTCCTACCGGTTCTCGCTCGGCCCTTCCTCCAAATAACATATAAACATACGTAAGTACAAAAATAGGTTTATCACCGTCTTCCCCCTCCTACCGGTCTCGTCTCGGCCCCTTCCTCCAAGAATATATATATATATACATAATGCAAATTTTCCCGTCTTCCCCCTCCTGCCGGTTCTTACTCGGCCCCTTCCTCCAAATAATAAATACAATATATCACTCATTCAATATTTCATATACTATGAAAGGTAAGCAACCATACGCTTGTAGGAGTTAATTTATCTAGACATATCCACCTCCTAATGTATCCATTTATGCTTTTATAAATAAAGTGTCACAACACCCAAATATTTACATATCTAATACATACATATTATCAACATATTTTCCCCTTATAATTCCATGCTACAATACCTAGTCCGATATTGCGCACTTAAAGTCTCTAGCTAAAATAACGGTATAAACATATACATGACACATAAGACTTCGTGCCGCTCCCATTATGTGCAACCTAAACCATTTTCCGTGTTATGTTAATTCACATAGCCAATAGCCAATGCGAAATTTATCTCAAATTCCTCAATATACTAATATGAAACTAATCTAGGTAGCGCACATCTTATGGAAGAATAATCTCTAATTTCCACATGCTATGATTTCTCCTTCTTTTCCCTTAAATTCCACAACATGAAACCTTTTTATTCTCTTCATTATATCTATCAATTTACATACAAATTTAATTCCAATTTTTATCTATCAAATCCTTAATTTATCCAAAATTATGAACTTCAAATTTTAAACTAGATAAAACTTTTAGTCTACTCACCTTATTTGACGATTGCCTACACGAAGAACTCCGTTGGTATCACCCGCCGAATCAAGCCCTAATTCAATAAAATCCTAAAATTAAACCATGACACAATTTATAATCTAATCTAAGGAGATTTATAGATTTTTACCTCAATTTAGGTTCTGTTTTTCCAATTTGCTTGAAAAATCAGAATTCAATCCGATCCGTGGATTTCCCGAATCCCTCTTCGAAAACCCCCTTCCTCTCCTTGGCGCGCCACTGCGCACCTCCCTCAGCACCGCCCGCGCGTCCCCCCCTCCGGCGCCGCCCGCAGCTGCCCTCCAGCGCCACCCGCGCGCGCTCCCGTGCCGACCGCGCGCTCCCGTGCCGCCCGTGCGCGCCCTCTAGCTTCGCCCGCGCGCGTGCCCGCGCCGCCCTGGCCGCCGCCTCCTGCTGCGCGGCTGGGTGGAAGTCGACGAGGTGAGAGAGGGAGAGAGAGAGAGAGCTTTTGGGGTTTTCTCTTCTCAGCCCAGGAAGAAGAAGAAAACAAAGCAAATTTTTTTAGGGAAAGAGAGTTGGTTTATTTTGGGAAGTATTTAATTCCAATTTAGGGATTTATATCTTTACTAATATGCTAAAAAAGTGACACCTCATCCACAAATTCCAAGACCTCCTATAATGTCTCCACCTCATTTCCCTCTTACCCTAAAGTTGCCAACAAATCACTACATTAATTATTTTTTTTTTTGAAAAATAAATAGTATTTAGGTATTGATATTATGATTATTAGGTATTTGTATATTAAATATGTACCAATACATAGTATAAAAAAAAATGTGAAATTGAGGATACTTAAGTGTACATAAATATACAAATAATTCTAATATTTTCTAAAAATTTGCATTAAGCTTAAAACATGATTGTCACACGGTTAAATAAAATCATTTAGGCAATAATCCGGATTTATTTAAGTCGATAGTATTTAGGTATTGATATTATGATTATTAGGTATTTGTATATTAAATATGTACCAATACATAGTATAAAAAAAAATGTGAAATTGAGGATACTTAAGTGTACATAAATATATACAATAATTCTAATATTTTCTAAAATTTGGATTAAGCTTAAAACATGATTGTCACACGGTTAAATAAAATCATTTAGGCAATAATCCGGATTTATTTAAGTCGGGTTTACAATACTACCCTCCTTAAAAGAGTTTCGTCCCGAAACTTAACGTACCTTAAAATAGTTGCGGATGAGATCTTAGCATTTCCTCCTCCGGTTCCCATGTAATTTCTTCCAGCTTTTGACTTCTCCACAAAACTTTCACTAAGGGAATCACCTTGTTTCTCAATTGTTTCTCTTTACGGTCAAGAATTTGCACCGACTCCACTGCATAGGATAGGTCTTCTTGAATTTGTAGTGGCGAATATTTAAGGACATGGTTGGGATCGGGTATGTATTTCCTTAGCTGTGATACATGGAACACATTATGCACTTTTTCCATCTCAGGAGGTAAGGCTAACCGATAGGCCAATGGTCAATTCTTTCCAATACTTCAAAAGGTCCAACATACCGAGGTCCCAACTTACTTCTCTTGCCAATGCGCACTACCCCCTTCATCGGAGATATTTTCAGGAAAACCTTGTCTCCTTCCGTAAATTCCAGGGGTCTCCGACGTTGATCTGCATATGCTTTTTGTCTGCTTTGAGCTGCCCTCATCCTTTTCCTTATTGTCCGGATCTTTTCTGTAGTTTCTTGGACCATGTCCGGTCCCAGTAATCTTCGATCTCCCACTTCTTCCCAACAAATGGGTGATCGACACTTCCTTCTATATAAAGCTTCGAAGGGTGGCATCCCTATAGTGGACTGGTAGCTGTTGTTATATGCGAACTCCACTAATGACAGGTACTTCTCCCAATTTCCCCCAAAATCTAATGTACAAGCTCTCAGCATATCTTCTAATATTTGAATAGTCCTTTCGGACTGCCCATCAGTTTGCGGGTGTGCTGCTGTGCTAAGGTGAAGCTTGGTTCCCAGAGCTTTAGCTAAATTGATCCAGAATCTGGACTGGAACCGAGGGTCTCGGTCTGACACAATGGTTTCAGGTACTCCATGAATTCTAATTATTTCTTGAAGATAAATTTGTGCTAACTTATCCATTGAGTAATCCAACCGAATGGGTAGGAAATGTGCGGACTTAGTGAGTCGGTCAACTATCACCCATATAGCATCATGTCCACGAGGAGATTTGGGAAGTCCTGTCACAAAATCCATAGTAATATGATTCCATTTCCATTCAGGAACTTGTAGTGGCATTAGCAGTCCCGGGGGCTTCTTATGTTCTGCTTTAACTTGTTGACATATTAGGCATTTCTGCACGAACCTTGCTATGTCATCCTTCATCCCTTCCCACCAAAAATTTGTTCGCAGATCTTGATACATTTTAGTTGCCCCAGGATGAGCTGTGTAAGGAGTACAATGGGCTTCCCTCATAATTTGTTCCTTGAGCTCGAAGTTGGAGGGTACACATATCCGGCTTCCCTTCTTTAGTAATCCTTTATCAATGATGAAATATTGTGTTTCACCCTTTAGCACTTTCTCGAAGTTCTTAACTGTCTGCTCATCATTTTGTTGTGCCTGATGGATCTTATCATAAAGATCAAATTCCGCTCTAGCTTGGTTCATCTGGCTATCTCTAATTAGGATCCCCTTCGGTGAAACCTCAATCTGCATCCTTTCCATCTCCTTTAATAAATTGGCCTGTTGAGTTAATAGTGTAGTTAAAGATCCCTCTGATTTGCGGCTAAGCGCATCTGCTACCACGTTGGCTTTCCCAGGGTGATAGTGAATATTCAAATCATAATCTTTCATCAGTTCCAACCATCTTCTTTGGCGCATATTCAATTCTTTTTGAGTAAATATATACTTCAGGCTTTTATGGTCTGTATATATATCACATGACACACCATATAAATAGTGTCGCCAAATTTTAGAGCAAATATAACTGCAGCCAGTTCCAAATCATGGGTGGGATAGTTCTTCTCATGGTTTTTAAGTTGCCTGGAGGCATATGCAATTACTCTACCATGTTGCATTAATACACAACCCAGCCCCGACTTTGATGCATCACTGTATATAACATATCCTTCAGTCCCAGAGGGCATGGCTAGGATTGGGGCCGAAGTTAGCTTATTCTTCAATTCTTGAAAACTATCCTCCTGACTTTCCCCCCATGAAATTTGAGATTTTTCTTGGTCAATTGCGACAATGGTGTCGCAATCCTGGAAAATCCCTCTACGAACCTTCGATAATACCCAGCCAGTCCTAAGAAACTCCGTACTTCAGAGACTGGTAGGTCTGGGCCAATTCTTAATTGCTTCTATCTTTGCTGGATCCACAGATATTCCTTCTTTAGTAATAATATGACCAAGGAATCCAACTTTTTCTAGCCAGAACTCACACTTTTTGAATTTTGCATAAAGTTGCCTTTCCCTCAATAACTGTAAAACTATTCTCAAATGCTCTTCGTGTTCTTCCGGGTTTCTTGAGTAGACTAGAATGTCATCAATGAATACCACCACAAATTTATCCAAATATGGCTGAAAGATCCTATTCATCAGATCCATAATGCGGCTGGGGCATTAGTCAGTCCAAATGGCATTACCAGAAATTCATAATGTCCATATCGGGTTCTAAAGGCTGTTTTAGGGACATCCTCTGATTTGATCTTCAATTGGTGGTATCCAGATCTTAAATCCATTTTGGAAAATATACTTGCACCTTGAAGCTGATCAAAAGATCATCTATTCTCGGAAGTGGGTATCTATTCTTGATAGTGACTTTATTCAACTCTCTGTAATCTATACACAGTCTCATACTTCCATCCTTCTTCTTTACAAATAATACAGGAGCACCCCAGGGTGATACACTTGGCCGAATAAATCCCAGGCCTAATAATTCTTCTTTTTGTTCCTTTAATTCTTTCATCTCTGCTGGTGCCATTCTATAGGGAGCCTTTGATATAGGTCCTATTCCAGGTAAAAGATCAATGGAGAATTCTACTTCCCTGTCCGGAGGTAAGCCTGGCAATTCTTCAGGAAACACATCAGGATATTCTCTTACAACAGTTATGTCTTCTATTCTCACTTCCTCTTTCTCCTTGGCTAATACTGTTGCCAAAAATCCTTGACATCCATGTCGTAATAGTTTGGTGGCTTTTAAAGCTGAGATCACAGGAATGCTGACTTTATCCCTTGTCCCTTCGAACACATATCCTGGGGTCCCTGGTATTTTGAAGATTATTTTCTTTTGATGGCAGTCTACATGTGCATGGTGTGTTGATAACCAATCCATTCCTAGGATGATATCATATTCCATCTCTACTAGTTTGATCAAGTCTGCCTGTGTGTTCATTTCTCCTATAATAATTTCACACCCCTTATAATATACATCAGTAATCAAAGTTGTGCCTACTGGAGTGGATACTGCCAGTTGAAAGCTCAAGGGTTCGGGTATCTTATTAATTTTTGAGGCAAAAGATGAGGAAATAAACGAATGTGTGGCACCAGAATCAAATAATGCTCGGGCGATTACTCCAGATAAATAAATAGTACCTTCCACCATTGAGTTAGACGCCCGGACTTCTTGTTGGGTTAAAGCATTCATCCTTCCTTGAACCCTGGGCTGTTGCACTGAAGCCTGCGTCATGGTTGGTCGAAATGTGTTGCCAGACCGCCGAAAAGCTCCTGATGATCCATTTGTCGGGGCGATGCCTGCGGTCCGTCTGCCTGTCCCTCTAACAGCACCAGTAGGTCCTCGAAGTGTCGGACAATCCCTCCTCATGTGGCCCATTTGGCCGCAGGCAAAACACTGTTTGTTTACCAGGCAGCTTCCTGTATGATTGCGGTTGCATCTAGGACACCACGTTCCTCCCGCGGAATTTTGACGCGGATAAGATGCATGTGGCGAGCTTTGAAAAGATCCTGCATTCCTGGGCCACGAGTCTGCCATCATTCTTGGAGTTGATGCTGACGAAGGTCCAGTTCCTCCTCCGAACCTGAAGTTGGTGGATCCACTTCTTGGTGTGCTGAGATATCGGAAGCGTTTGGCAGATGGAAACTCTCTGGTTCTTATATCCTGGTTTTCTTGCAGGTCCCTTTCAACTTCTAAAGCCTTCTCCACCGCCTGACTGTAAATCTGAAGTTGAAATGGAATTAGTTGGCTCCTGATTTCTGGTCTCAAACCCCGTACAAATCTTTTTGTCCTGTCTTCTTCTTCAGACACCAACTTACCAGCATACCTTGATAGTTGGGTGAATTTGATTTCATATTGATTCACCGTCAATAGGTTTGCTTTAATTCTTGGAATTCCATTGCAAGCTTGTCCCTCACTACTCCGGGTATATACTTCTCATTGAACTTTTTGACCAAAAATTTCCAAGAAATTTCTTCTCCTAGGGATTTGGCTCCTGTTTTAACCACTTCCCACCAATGTTCCGCCTCGCCTTGGAACATAAAAGAAGTGAATGATACCCTTTGATCCTCAGTGCATTCCATCACATCTAGTATTTTATAAATTTGACGAAGCCACTCCTCTGCTTGAATTGGGTCTGCTCCTCCCTTGTATGGCGGAGGGTTCAATTTTTGAAATTGCTCTAAGGCCCTGCGTGGATTGTTTACAGTGGTTAACTGCATCAACCAATCCGGCATCCGGTCTGGGGCTCTCCGATCAGTATTGAATCGATCCATAGAAATCTCCTGATGGGTCGGAGGATGAACACTCCCAACTGTACTGTGGGGTGGGCGTTCTCCTCAGAATTTGTATTCGGCGGAGGAAAGTTTAGATCCATTACTACCTAGAAAATTTAACAATTCGGATTATCAACAAAATTCTTTGAGACACGAAAGTTTCATATACAAAATGCTATTACTATTATAACTTCAAAAAGATTTGTTTACAAGATTTACATGCAATGCTTATATTCATACAAAAGATACAAGCACACAACTAAGATATGTCCTTTCTGCACATTCGATTACAAAATACAAGGCCCTTCCCAAAAAAATCCTAAACATGGAAGTCCAAAATATTTATCCTCCCAAAATGCTATGTCCTAGTCCCCTGACTTCATGGAGTGGTGTTCGAGTCAACAAAGCTTTTGTCCATACTATCCCCAGCTGAAGCTTCCCCCTTATTGACTCCTTCTTCTGGATCATCTTCTGGATCCTCTTCCTCGGGGTCTTCTTCGGGGTCTTCTTCCTCGGGATCCTCTTCTTCTTCAGGATCCTCTTCTTCCTCAGGATCCTCTTCTGGATTTTCTTCTATGATACTGTCATCCCCGCATCTCCAGTTTTCATTATCGTCGTATAGATCCATATCTTTAATCCAACTTGAATTCCACCAAATACCCCCATAAAACATCTTACCAGGGGACTCCACCTCATCATCAGATGCGTCTTCTTGATCCTCGATCCTTGGCATATTCCTTATAACACTCTCAGCATCCTTGATGTTATTCTCTTGTTGCGTTTTGCTACCCTTGTCACATTGGTACTACCTTTGGATTCACTAAAGATAGTCTTTGGATCTGTTTCATCGGATTCATAGTTCCAGTCCATACTATTTGCACTCCAACTCTGACTTTCCATTTCTGAGCCCTCTGAGGACAACTCGGGCGTGCTAGAATCTCCCATCTGAAAAGATAAGGTTTCATATTAGCTTGTTCTCATTCCCAATCCTCAAATATAATAGATCAATCACACATATCTATACAATTATATCAATAGAAAAATTTGTAATTATCTTACCACTTTCAAGTACCTTTTAGTTGAGTTACCCCTGATTTATCTGATATTTTGCTTACTCTCCAGTCTCAGTGTCCCATACCACTGGAGATCCACACAATAGGCCCGCACCTCTCGTAGGATCCGTTCAAATTAGAGTATGCGGGTACCCGAATTGGAACGTAGGAGAACAGGTAAATATCATATATTTCAGGGAACCCATACACTTAAAATTTCAGGATCTAATAATAATCTCCCTAGTTTTCCCACCAACAAACATGAAAAGTGTGCATACAACCCTACAATTTGTCTATCCTTAGACTAAAACCTTTGCTCTGATACCAACTGTAACGGTCCCAGTAATTTCTAATATTATTGAATTAGTTCAATATTATAAGAAATTACTGGGACCGTTACAGTCACAAGCTGGCATCCTCTTTGACAACAGGGGGAAGTAGTTCGGAGGGGCTCCAACTTCCGCTTGTTTGCCAAGAATTCTCGCAGGTCAGGCTTAACAGAGCCTGAACAACCTCGTAGAGAGGCCTTCTTGGAGCGCGCATGGGATGACGCTCCGTACTTCTTATCCATGCGGGAGGGATTGGTACTGAACAGTACTTCAGCTCTAGCTTCGCCAGCAGGTGCGAGCTTTGTGCCTGATGAACTGGAGAGCGGAGCACGCCGTGGTGCTTTGCCCGCTGTTCCGCTGCGAAGGGGATCGGCCTTAGATAACTCTTTGGCCTTAGCCTCGCGGCCATGGATCCAATGAGTATGCTTTGGTACAGTAGCTTCGCTTGTGAAAGCGAGGCTGTCAGAAGGCTTTGTTGCTCTTGAATTGGGCGACGGTATGATTGCCGTCTCGACTTCGTGGCTGACAGCATTTCGGGGAAGACAGGCATTTTACCCTTTTCTTCGCGAGAGAGGCGCAATTTTGGCATAATTACGCCTGAAGCTTCGATCAGAAACTTCTGTTTAGGCCTCCATATCCGCCTTGATGGAAGATGATTAGGTTCACAAGGAACCTGAATAGCCACACGCGGGTTTGTGGGGCGTTGGCAGAATTCTGCCTCTGGCTTCTGATTTGAAACCTTGGTCGTGAAGACCCTCCTGTGCTTCCGCGCTCGAAGCATCAGGTCACCCCCAGAGAGGACTTCTTCAAATCTTCCTTGATCAATCTGGATGACCAAGTTCTCGAGAGTGCAGGACTCGGGCTGCGGACATGCTTGCTTGTTGCGCCAGAGGACCGCAGCAGGTTCGCAGGGAACCTTTTCAGTCTCCGCAGAGACTTTCCTTGAAGATTTAGCCAGAGAGCTCTGGCTGTACCGGCTTTTCTGAATTCAGAGTTAGACCCGAAGGTCTGTTCGTCGCATTGCGACACTTGATTCTCGGCAGTAGAGAATTTAATCCCCAGCGGAGTCGCCATCTTGTCTTCCATTATGTTTGCAAAGGGGGAAAACTTACAAAAAAAAAGAGTTTGAAGAGCTAAATTACAAGTATTCTTAAAAAGATTACAAGTAGATCTCCTCAGAGATTCTAGAAAAGTGTGCCGATAGGAGTCTGGTCAGCGCGCGACCACTTTGTCCCTTTGACGATGCGAGCGATGAGATTCCCTTCTCGCCTGGTTCGGGGAATCAGAGAACAGAAGGTTGGTAGAACCCTCTTGCTACTTCTCAAAACCGCCTTCAATTAGGAATTCCTTCTCGCCTGGTTCCGGAGATTCCTTGAGAAGAAAGACGATGTTAGGGTATCAACACCCTGGTTAGCGAAAGCAATTCTCTAAAAGGTCTCTGAATTCGAGAGCGCACGGTGCGTCATGAAGAAGCCTCTTCTTGTGGAGTCCTCTTGTGCGCATATGCCTCCGTATGCGTGTGTCTCTCTCTCCTTGTACCCCTGATGGGCTATTTATAGAGAGAGCAAGGGTATAATCGTCCCTTGAAGATATGGAAACAGATTGAATCAAATCTGTTTAAATCTAGAAAGTAGCCTTGCTGCGGGCTAGGATTGGCTTCTGCGAAGCTAGAATTGGCAGGTCGGTTGACCTTCTTGATCCTTTCCATATCGTTGGAGGATTTTCCCTGATCTTCTTACTCGTTTTAGAAGAGTCAAGAGATTGTGGCAATCAACTGACAAATTTGATCTCTGATTTGATCTTAATTGGATTTGATCTGATTGGATCCGATCTCATCCAGAGATTTGATTGGTCAAAGGTTGACCACAACAGACCAATAGCGGAGCTGTCAGCATTAAGCTCATAGCGGAGCTAGAGACGGTTTCTGGTGAAGTCCGAAAGAAACCCTTTGGCGGAGTTGGAAGTCCTCTGTGACGAAGTTGCGAATTAGCTTCTTGGCGAGGCTTTGGATGGCTTCGAGGCGAAGTCGAGTGATATTAGCCTCTCAAGCGAGGCTATCTCTTTGGGCTCGTGTGATGCTAAGTGCTAGCATCTTAGACCTGCTAAGGTCTGTTTAGAAACAATCCGGGTTCACTGTCTGCTTGCTGGATCAGTGGAGTCCAAGTTGCTTCCTTGTCCCTCGGAGATGGGTGGAAACTGGTCTTCAGCTCGTCTGTCACTTGTCTTTTGTAAATGTCAACAAGTTTAGACATTGTTCGGACCAATAAGAATCTTGTCTTTTTTAAGTGTCAACAGTCCCTTCCGGTGTTGAGGGGCAGAGGGAGGAAGAGGAGGAGGAAGACGAAACCCCCCTTGTTTGCCCTTCTGGATTGCGCAGCAGGGGTCCCGTAATTTTAGAAGAAGGTGAGCTTGCTGATGATCCCACTGCAACTGATGAGGCTGAGCAACTTGAGGCTGACCTGGTGGGAAGGGATGATGTTGAGATTCCAGGGGTCTCAACTCAACCAGGGTCTTCTTCAGCCCAAGAGAGGAGCGATGAGGCACCCCAGCCTGAGTCTCCTGCTGTATTGATGCCCAGCTCGCGGGTAGTTGACCCCAGCCCTACTACCGGGGTACTTGGTGGTAAGGTCTCGATTGCCGAGGCCTTTTGTGTTGCGCTGTCGTCTTCATCGTCCGAGGAGGATGAATATTATTCAGGCGATGAAGTCGATTTTGGCGATGAACCCGCTCTTCCAGATCCGAGTAAATTCTCACATATTTTGGAGGAAGAAATACATGGGTGTGATCCGGTGATGGCGTCGCCACTAGCGGCAATTGCTCCTGCTGAAGGTACTTTCTTTGCCTTTTTGACCCTGTTTCCCTTTTAACTAGGAAAATGTTCTGACGTTTTTCCCTTTAACTTTATGCTGCAGGGCTGGCCGTGGACAGCGAGGCTGCGACTTCCTCCCATATCGAGGAAATGATACAGGACCTGGCCCAGCAGGAGGACGTTGAGGCTCCTGCTACTGAAATGCCTCAGGAGAGGGCAATTATTGAAGTCGGGGAGACCTCAACCCTACAAGAGTCGCCCAGGAATTCGCCGTCTTTGAATCCTCAGCTTGGTAAGAAAATATTGAGGCTTTGAATATCTTCCTTTTAGTGTCATGGTTAACATTTTGATGATTTGCAGAGAGCGCTGAGGGAGCTCAGGAAGAGGACCTTGCGGCCAGCGTCGACCCAGAAAGCAGTACAATTCAAGCCTCGACCGAGGGATCCGAGGAGGTCAGGTTTACGGCTACTTCAGTCGTCATGGAGGCTGCTACGACAGTAACTGCGCCAGAAGTGCCGACGACCGTCTCAGCTTCTGTCGCACCTGTCGTTGACCCTACTCCTGCACGGGACGAATTGATTCCCATCCCTCACCCTGTGATAGAAAGGGGATCTGGGAGCACATCAGCAGAATTCTCCCCAGCCGGTGATATCATGGAAGAACTGACACGTCAAATGGTGCGGCAGTTCTTTGCTTCCATGCGATCATGCATTGACCTCATCTTTTATGGGGGCAGTTCTTTCGAATTTGCCTGAGTGCTTCTCGAAAATCTGATCGAGAACATTGGTCATACTGGAGGTCCTTCGCAGGCTAGGGCATGCCTGATGCTGGTGGAGCAGTTGGGAAGTGACTTGAAAGAGCTTAAGTGTCTGAAAGACGCTGGTTCAGTACACGAGGCCCGGGCAACCCTGAATAGGCTTCTGGCTGCTCAAGAATAAGAGCGGAAGGAGATGGAGGAACAAATAGCTGAAGAGACCCGCTATCTCCAACATTTCTAGGCTGACCATCAAAGGCTGATTAGCGATTCAAGGGAATCTGAACTCGTCATGCAGAGCGCAGAGCAAGTTATTATCAGTGCTCGGGCCACCATAGCCAAGGCAGAGGCCTTGATTGCAATCAATGAGTAGAAGCTTGCCACTGCCAGGAAGAAGCTGGAAGAGCTAGAAGCTGCCAGGATGCGGTTGAAGAAAACCTCTCCACTCATTCCTCCAGATTGGAATCTCTACGAGCGCAGCTGGCTGCGAGGAAATTTTTATCTGAGGAGGAGTTGCGGGTCCAAGCTCTCATGGAGGCTGAGAAAGCGCGTCAGCACGAGATATATCGTCCCGAGAACAAATCTGTTTTTGGCTAATCAAGATTATTAGCCTCCTCTTCTTTTTTTTTTAAAGAGAAGAACACTCTATTCGTCAAGAGTGTTTGTATCACTTTTATCATTTTTGGCTCAAATAATAAAAGCCTTTTGAAATTTTGCTCCATCTTCATTGTTCCACTGTAGATGAATCTAATTTCTTAGCTGCAGTCTTTGACTGTGATTCTTGACTGGCTGTGAATAGTAAACTCAGGTAGGACTGCGTTCTTGGGCGGAACGTGGCCCTGATTTATAGGGGAGACGCGGTCCTGGAAACGCAACTCTGACCTGTTAATTGAGACGCCGTTCAAGCTTGTGTGAAAGACGCGGCTTTGGTTTGGAAGGACGCGGCTCCCTGGACGCAGCCCTTAACTCTACCCAAATGCAGAATTCAGGATGCCGTGAAGACGAAGTTTTATGCTCCTCCAAAACTGACGCATAGATATGAGGACGCGACACTGTCTTGGTGGAGATGCGTCTCTGTGAATGACATAGGCCTTCTCTGTTGTAGACACAAGTCTCAGGACGTAGCTTTTAAATTTTATGTGATTTCAAAGCGTGACCCTAGAATGGGTCCCTTTGGCTGAGGGGACGCAGTTTTGAATCACTCCGAGAGATGCGGTCACAGTTCTCTTAACTGAAATGAAAAAGGACGCCGTTCTCGAATTCGCAAGTTCCTGGACGCGGCTTTCGGCCTGCGTTTGGTGCAACTTCCCAGGCGTTACATGCGGCTTGTTATAAAGATTTTGTTAGATCTTTAAATGTCAAGTCGACGTTGATGATTGGGGATTCGCATCATCCGATGTTTCCCGAAGCGGCAGTCCACGCGTCAGCCCTTTATTTGGCTTAGACATTAATGCCTTTTAATGCCAAATCGGCGCTGGCGGTTGGAGGCCTGCGTCTTCGTTGCTTCCCGAAGCGACAATCCACGCGTCAACCCTTCATTGGGCTTTGACAATCGTGTGGGAATTAAGACTGACGGTTCTAATTAGTGAGCCATTAATTACAGGCTTTATGGGTTGCCTATAAATAGGCTTCACCCCTTTCTTTTAACAGTCCATTGCTTAGACTGTTTTCTCTCGAGAGCGAGCGCTCTGGGAGATTCCACCTTCTTCCTTCAAGGACTTTATCTGGGTTTGCCCCCATGGACGACGATGACCCAGAGCTTTCATGCTTCTGTTTAATCTCTCCAGAAGATTATCACTGTCAAGTGATTTCAAGATCAAAAAGCGTCTCTTTGAGCACCCTTTATGTCCGCGCCTTGATGCAGAAAGTTCAACCCCAACGGGTTATTCTGTGGGTATGACTTCCTGGTTTGCCATGAAATTTTCAGCCCACTGAGTTTCAATTTTGATATCTTTTAAAGAGATTCATCTTCTTGACCTTCTCCTGAAGACTATCTGGTGCACCCATCTTTTGAAAGTTGCGCCATTAAAAAATTCTGACTCAAAATTCTCTGGACGCGAGTATAATGGACTTTTGCATCTGGACCACGAGCTTTCCATACAGAGTTCGCGTCTGAGGCTGTAGACTTAGAAAAATTTCAACTCAGATCAAAGGTTTCAGGCCTGAATTTAGCAGCCCCTGTTTATCAAACAGGGAGATGGCAATTTTCGCGTCTGATTCCCTTCGCGTCTCATATTTTAGATGCGGGTGCAAAACTAGACTGCGTTCAAATCTGTGTGTATTACAACTTTGATCGCGTCTGTTTGTGTCGAAGCAGAATTTTGATTTGCTGCGCGGGTCATCCCTGCGTCTGAAGTTTTCAGCAATAGCTGCGTCTGTCACTTAGTTCTTCTGTTGAAGTATCCTAAGCTTCAGATCTTCTAATTTTTGTTTGCTTCTTGCAAGTAGGCTTAATCATCCTTTTTCATATTCGCTGGGCCCCTGGGAGAATATTTCGGCCGGCGAACTTGTTCGATGGTCGACCACTGGAGAAGAAGTCATGGCTCCTGACACCCGCCAAGATCTCTTTGGATTCAATGCACCAGTCATGCTTCTTGGCATGGCATGGTCAGAGTGAGTATGGCGGTGGATATGGTGGTGGGTATGTTCTTGGATTCTCCCTGCACCTACCCCAGAAGTGACATCGATGAAAACTCCATGCTTATTGGATGACTTTCTGGTGGTGGAGATGTTCATCAATGAAGGATCATACCCCCACTTCGGATGGTCAGGTGGAATCAGAAGATTCTGCTGCCTTTCGACCTCAAGAAACACCATTGCTCTTGGTTAACGAGGAGCTTCTTCGATGTTTACGTCATGCATGGTGACATAATCAGCCTCCAAACGTCATCACAGTGCTCATCCCATTTTTGGCGCCCTTCCGAACATCTTGTACTTGGAATGGTGAGAAGCTTCAAGGAGTGAGTGCAACCTTTGAGAGAGAGGGACTTCTTTGTACTCCTTTATTGTAACACTCATCTTATTGTATAAGAGAGCGTTTTGTATCACTTTCATATGTTGAATATAAATAAAAGTGTCACTTTTTTTCCTTCTATTGTCTTGAACTCCTTTTTTTTAAGTCAGACGAATAGAAGTAAAGAATCTTTGACTTGTCAAATTCAAAATTATGATGATAATTTTAATGAGTCAAATTTTGTAGGGAGAGATCCTATTTCAGGAACTCAACAATGTTGTCAGAGGTGTGATATTAACTTGACAAGTGATAATTTTTGTGGACCTGCCACTCTATAAAGGAAAGTAACAGGTGGAACTTGTACCCCCAGGGAAGATGAGCCTTTATCAGAGGTTTAGGATTAACTTGATTAAGATCAGCTGGGGAGTTAATGAAAACACTGTTAACGGTGTAATGTTAACCTAACAATATTTTTAGGTAGACTTGTTATTCTGTTGGGGAGAATAACAAGTGAGACTAGATTCGCGGGGATCTAGGAAAGTTTTTACCGTTAGAGGTGTGATATTACTTAACGGGTTGAATGTAGTCTTGTCAGAAGTGTGATGTTAACTTGACAAGAATGTGAGTCAGAGGTGTGATATCAACTTGACTCAAAAGCCTTTCAGTTTATTTGGGAAAACTGAAAGTATCACTGCCATAGGTGTGAAGTTTAACTTAGCAGCGAGGGTAATGCTAGAGGTGTAATTTTGAACTTGGCATTGGTCATCTCGACTTTGACAAGGAAGTCCGAGGGAAAGTCATGGCCTTAAGTGTATTGTTAAACTTAGCAATGACTTGGACGCTAGAGGTGTAATATTAAACTTAGCATCGTTCATTTCAGCTTCGATATGGAAGTCTGAGGGAAAAACGGCTGTCAGAAGTTTAACATTGAACTTGGCAGCAACTCGATTACCGTTAGAAGTGTAATGTTAACTTAACAGTAATTTGTCAGAGGTGTGGTATTAACTTGACAAAAATTGGTTTGCGATACGAGCAATTTGAGGGCCTGCCATTCTATTGATGAGAATTGACAAGTGAAGTTTGAAGTGCCAGAGGTATAGTATTAACCTGGCAAACTTGAAGGCTTGCTACTCCATATAGGGTCGACAAGTAAAGTTTGTACTCAATAGGGAGTATTGAAAATTTTCATTACCAGAGGTATAGTGTTAACGTAGCAATGACTATATTTTGTAGACCTACCATTCTGTGTATGAGAATTGGTAAGGGATTTTGGAGGAGAGGGTGGAACTACATCCACGTAGGATTTTTAGCAAACCCTCAGCTATCAACGGATTTGAGGTGCCTTTACCAACTACCGTTTGAGTTGGGCTAGCCATGCTATTCCCCTCATCATGGTGAGTTGTCGAAGACTTATGTTGGGCTTAGAAGCCAACATTTTCCTCTGTCCTTAGCCGTCGGAGGCGTCGGATGTTAATGAAGGTAGGAATATTAGAACCCAAGTTTCTTTCTCAATATTTACATCATGCATCATGGTGCAGCCAGTGCCCGATTAGCTTGTGGTCTAGCGAAGGAAAGAAACTTTTTTTTTTAGGTCTGGATCTTTGATCAGAGGTGTACTTTTAACTTGATCAGAGGAGGAGTACTATCAAGGATGGTACTTCTTCAGGAATCTGCCATTGATTGGCATCATGAGTGTATCGCCATTTGAGGTTATGAGGCGATATGATCCATTTGAGTAGACTGACTCTACTACAAATGGTCCTTCCCATTTGGGCTGAAATTTTTCTTTTGTCTTATGTGTCATTACCATAGGTCTTCTGACGGCTAAGACAAGGTCACCTTTCTTGAAAGTTCGCACTTTAACTTTCTTGTTGAAGGCTCTGGTAATCCGAGCTTGGTAGAGCTCGATTTGTTGTTGGGCCTGCAGACGTTTATTATCTAAGGCCTCCAATTCTTGGAGTCGCTGTCGACGCTTCTCCTCATTTGTCATCTCCGCTGTCAAGGCTGAAAAGTCACCTAGAGGGGGGGTGAATAGGTGACAATGCTAATCTATGAACTAAATGCGGAATTTAAAAACTTAAAGCAAATACACTCAAGTGTGATCAACAAGTGATGCACACACAACCAAGCCAAGCAATATGAATGAGCAAAATAAGTAGAAATGCAAGGCACAAAGTAAAGAGAGAGAGATAGAGAGAGAGTCAATGGATCAAGCGCAAACAAAGAGATATGTTTCGAGGTTCGAGCACCCAGCTCTACATCCCCGCCTTCGACACACGAAGGATTTCTAATCCACTAGCTAGTCCACAAAGAACTCTCACAAGGAGTACCCAACTCCTCTCTTTACAAATACAACCTCCTTCTTGAGGCACTACTCCAAGCCAACAAACACAACCTTCTCCTTGAGGCAAACTCCAACAATCACAACCTCCTCCTTGAGGCAAACTCCCAACCAATACAACAAACTCCCAATCACCAACCAATACAAGGATCACCTCTCAACTAGAGGGATACAACCCAAAGCACAAAGCTTAGAAAAGATTGGGTTACAACTTGGTGGTCACAACAACAACCACAAATAACTTCTTCTTCCACACAAATAACCTATAGATATAGATAGTAGATTTTTGCTCAAGTGTGGAGAAAACCAAAGGAATGAAAATCAGAAATCACAAAGAAAATCCTTGGGAAAAAATCAAGAAAACAATATAGAGTAGTTCAATCACAAGCTTTTCCCAAACACCCTTTCTTTGATATTTCCAAACCCTAATCAAATACCAAAATAGATTGTTCAAATCAAGCACAAAAACTTCTTTTGATTGCTTTGAAAACACCAGAGAATCAGGAAAAATTCGCACAAAAAATCTTAGAGAAAAACTCTTTCAAATGGGGTATTTATAGGCAATTTCAGAAAATAGCCGTTGACAGAACTTTTGCCAGAAATACCCTACCGGTCGACCGGCTCGGTCGACCGCGCAACGGTCAAATTCTGACCGTTGACAGCTGCCGGTCTACCGCCCCGGTCGACCGAAACAAACAGAGAGCAACTGCTCTCAGTCGGTCGACCGGCACGGTCGACCGTCTACAGAAACAGCCGACGTGCACGTTTTTGTGCACGTCCGGTCGACCGGCCGGTCGACCGTCCATAAGGCACGGTCGACCGGACCTGTCGACCGGCCCAGCCTGGATGTCAACAGAATAGGTCATATTGGAGCACATTTTTCAGACTTAAAACGTTCGAATTCATAAAACGGTATATAGGAATGATTTGTAGATCTTTAAGTTATCTTTCTAATGCATCTGAAATCTCAATATCAGTTAGGATGCGAAAGTTATCAATAAAACACTGACAGGTGTCAAAACAGAAACTGTAACCTGTTTTCAGAACAAGAACAGATTTCAACCAAATATTTGATAACTTTAAAATTAGAATCTGAAAATGGTTATTACATAAGAAATATAGATCTAAAAGTTATCTTTGAAATGCAAGTTAAATCATGTTATTTGATTATAAAAATAAAAACTTATGATAATAACTATAGAAGGGTGTCAAGCAGATCTGTAGAACTAAAACTAGTTCAAATCCAAAACCCGATATATGTATTTGAAATCCGAAACCGATTCAATCAAAAAACCAAACATATTGAATTTATGTGTGTGTATTGTGAACTTGAGCATATCATACTAATCTAATCTTTACAATTAGGATCTAAACACAAACTAAATTAGGGATACCTAAGTCTTCTTGTAGAGCGCAATCTCCAAGCTAGAGCGCAATCTCCAAGACGGCTCGATCCAAAAACTCTTGATTCACCGAGCAAGTGCAATGTATGATCTTTGACGCTCGGGCTCTTGAATCAACATGTGAAAGATGTGTGGAAGCTTTCACCAACTAATATCTTGATTAATGATCTGAAACTTAAACATCACAAGATAATTAGTACACATAACTACATGAGTTAATCATCATCAAAACTAGAGTGGAAGGCCTTTGGGCCAACAATCTCCCCCTTTTTGATGATGACAAAACTCATGGAGTTATATATGCATGGATTAAAGTAAAGCTTCAAAGAAGCTCCCCCTTAACTCATGCATAACAATAAAACATATAAGATATGCAATGAATATTCTTAACAACATGTTTATATGTGTTTAAAACAATATCAAAACATGCTCTTGATACCAATAAAAATGAAACATAAAACATGCATAGACATGCATATAAACAAGGCTTCTTAAAACATGCATAGACATGCATATAACAAGGCTTCTTTTCATCAAATGTAAACTATATGCAAACACAAATATGCATATAAAACTCAAATTCTTCTCCCCCTTTTTGTCAATCATCAAAAAGGGTTAAAAATAAAAGCAAAAACAATAAATTTTTTTCCCCCTTTTTGTTCAAAGCAAAGAACTAATAAAGGTTAAATCAAATATGATACCAAAAAAAAAAAATGTGGCAATGAAGTGTATATTGATACCAATTGAAAAACAACAAATCAATTGAAATAAAAACGAGAACATATACCAATTGAAAACACAAATAAAATGAAAATCTTGATACCAATTAGTAAGTAAACAAATAACCTACCAATTGTAAACAAACAAACTAGATACCAATTTTGAAATTAAACAATACTAATTTTGAATTTCCTTAAAAACAAATCTTGATACCAAATGAAACAATTATTCTTTGCCAAATGAAATCTTTATTTTCTATCATAAAGCAAGGGAGTGGAATACCAAACAAAATATCAAATGAGAGATAAGATGCCAATTAAAAAATAAAATACTAGTTTTCTCCCCCTTTATGAAATACCAAATGAAAATATGCATATGCTTGAAATAAGATACCAATTGAAAATTAACTCAATTGAAAATTTGCTTTAACATTGTTTCAATTTGAAAAGTTCAAGCTAAGCATAAACAAAATTTGTGATATCTTGAAGCACAAATAAATCATCTATATATGTATGTAAAAGATAGATATCAATTGAAATTTGATACTATATGAAGTGCAAGCATACATATATAAATACAAACATATATGAGTATACAAAAGATGTCATATCGATACCAATTGAAAGAATTCAATGATACCAATTGAAACAACAATAAATACAAGTGTATGACTCATATAACCTACCACCCAATCATGGTTCAAGATAAAAAGGATTTTCATTATAAAGCATACAAGAACATGATCTCCCATCCAACCGCCCATTGATGGTAGGGGTTTTCAAAATAGGTTTGAAAATGTAGTATGTTTGAAAATCTCTACCAAGGAAGAATATCATAACTAGTTATATGAATCAACTAGTATGAGATCCAAAAAAATTTCATGAAGACACATGTAAACCACATGTCACTAAAACACTCAAAATCCATATAGCATAACTTGTACTCATGAAAACTAAGTCATGAGAAAACATAGATAGAGTGAGTGTACAAGTGTTGTGAGAAACATATCAACATGAAAATGGACAATCAAGCTCAATATTAAAACATGAAATTCATCCAAACGATTTAAACTTCAAGGCATATGTATGTCATGTACAAACTAAAGTATACATACATATCCTAAACATGAAGAGTCCACAAAAGTATATGCATGAAGGCACGTGGCTCAAGGATGTATATGTATAAACAATAATTGGACAAGATAGACATATACATGAAGTCAACCACAAGATCATAGAAACACATTAAAAATGAGGAATACAAGTCAAATGCATGAATCATCAAAACTAGACTATACTAGTACATCAAATGACTACAAATGAGCGTTCAAGCACAAATATATAAAGGTCTATTTGTAACTCACTAGTTGTACAAGTATAAATCCTAGTCTTAATGAAAACTAACATTCAAGCAAGTAATCAAATCATGAGGCATAAAACGGGTCAAAAATCAATATGATCATATTATCAAAAATATGAAGTATTAATGACCTTTTAAAACTAAGATGGATGTATGATGCAACGATCTCTCAAAACAAGACTAAGAGCCGTATACCCCGTGAAGGGTTCTGAACTCCTTCCTCCTGATTCCCCTTGAATGGGTTAGAGGTGCGCAATGCAACCTTGTTGTATGAGAATAGATCGAACAAAGAATGAATAAAGTGCAATGATGAAATGCACACAAGATATATCACAAACATCCATATAATCATCTAAACAAAAATCATGGAATCATGAACATCATATGATCATTATGCATATGCATGTGCATTAGATCTAGGGCATACATGTTAGCTTAAACAAGAAGTGAACACTAAATATAGATCCATATGAAACATGGGTGCTCAAGTAACTAAACATGTATATCTCAAGTCTAATGAACAAGGCATAATCATCAAACACAACATGCTATAAATGAATGATCTAAAAAGCATGTAAATAATAAATGGGAGTTAGAGAATGATACCAAAACCAATGAAGGTGCATCTCTAGTTCTCCAAAACATGGTGGTCATCTCCACCTAATCTCCTTGAGAGTGAAGCATCCAAATAGTTCTCATTCAAGCTCGGAACGCATCCACCTCAAGGTACCTCCACTCTCACGTGATGCGAGAGCTCCCACCTACATCAAAAGCCAAAGAGGTGGTTTTTGGTACCCATTTTCTAGTGGGTCCACGGGGGTTAGTTTCTTTTCTCACCCAAACAAAATTAGTTGCTAAATTTTCATGATAAATGCGATCATAACAAAATCTAGCAAGGTGGCCTTTTTGACCACAATGTGTACATGTGTACACGTGAGCATACATATGATGATGGTGATCATGAGAAGCATGTGTATGCCTAGATAGGTGTGCATGCAAGGTTGGAACTTGTTTCTTGCGAATCAAGGTTTCCAAACGTGTGTGATTCATGGCACAATGGCTCAAGGTGGAGCCCAAACAATCAACACTTTTCTTCAAATTATTTATATCATTTTCTATGCTAGAAGACAAAGTGGAGCATGCAATAGGTGTGCAAGATGTAGAAGCTACACTAGCATGGCAAACATGAATATCAATATCATTTTGCAAAGATTTATTTTTGATTAAAACCAAATCCAATTCTTTTGTAATTGAATCAATTTTATTTTTCAAAGTAAGATTTTCTTTAAAAACAAGATCCAATCTTGAGGATAAAATCTCATTGTGCTCCAAAATATCATCACAATCATTTTTGCCTTTTAAAACTTCAATTTCTTTTAAAGCAATGTCTAGTTGACATCTTAGTGAGTCACATTCACTAGTGATCTCTTCCTTCTCTTGCAAAACGGTTTCAAAAGTAGAGCATAAATCCTTCATTTCTTTTTGTAAATCAAAATGTTTTTCTTTCAAAGAGTTATGTTTTTCCAAGAATTTTTCAAGCTTAGAAGCAAGTTCAACATTTAAATTTTGAACCTCAAAACATCCATGGCAATAAGAGCTAGAGCTATCATGTATTTGAGATTCCGATTGTACCTCATGGGAGTCATTCCCATATGCCATGAAACAAGGCTCTTCGGATACATCTCTCCTAGATCTCCTCATATTGTTGATGATCCTTGGAAGCTCCGGAGATGTCAAGACGCTCCAAACTGCAAAAGCCGAGTTAAAACTATCAAAAACAAGTAAGAGATTATTATCAAAAGATGCTCTAAGTATTTGAAGTGCAAGTGCATTGGCCTTCTTATGCTTACTAGTATTTGGGAGGGCTTCTATGGTGATGGCTTGATAAACTAGATGACCTAGTGTTTTTAAATATCTAGTCATGTTAACTTTCCAAGAGTCAAGTCTAGAATGGTCAAACATAGGAGGGCTAGCCATGAGAGCAAACTAGTAAGAGTGCAAATGAGATGCAAATGAAGATTAGCAATCCAAGATCACACTCCTAGGTGGTTAAACCTAAATATCAGGAGCGCTAGCTCTGATACCAATTGAAAAGTCACCTAGAGGGGGGGTGAATAGGTGACAATGCTAATCTATGAACTAAATGCGGAATTTAAAAACTTAAAGCAAATACACTCAAGTGTGATCAACAAGTGATGCACACACAACCAAGCCAAGCAATATGAATGAGCAAAATAAGTAGAAATGCAAGGCACAAAGTAAAGAGAGAGAGATAGAGAGAGAGTCAATGGATCAAGCGCAAATAAAGAGATATGTTTCGAGGTTCGAGCACCCAGCTCTACATCCCCGCCTTCGACACACGAAGGATTTCTAATCCACTAGCTAGTCCACAAAGAACTCTCACAAGGAGTACCCAACTCCTCTCTTTACAAATACAACCTCCTTCTTGAGGCACTACTCCAAGCCAACAAACACAACCTTCTCCTTGAGGCAAACTCCAACAATCACAACCTCCTCCTTGAGGCAAACTCCCAACCAATACAACAAACTCCCAATCACCAACCAATACAAGGATCACCTCTCAACTAGAGGGATACAACCCAAAGCACAAAGCTTAGAAAAGATTGGGTTACAACTTGGTGGTCACAACAACAACCACAAACAACTTCTTCTTCCACACAAATAACCTATAGATATAGATTGTTAGATTTTTGCTCAAGTGTGGAGAAAACCAAAGGAATGGAAATCAGAAATCACAAAGAAAATCCTTGGGAAAAAATCAAGAAAACAATATAGAGTAGTTCAATCACAAGCTTTTCCCAAACACCCTTTCTTTGATATTTCCAAACCCTAATCAAATACCAAAATAGATTGTTCAAATCAAGCACAAAAACTTCTTTTGATTGCTTTGAAAACACCAGAGAATCAGGAAAAATTCGCACAAAAAATCTTAGAGAAAACTCTTTCAAATGGGGTATTTATAGGCAATTTCAGAAAATAGCCGTTGACAGAACTTTTGCTAGAAATACCCTACCGGTCGACCGGCCCGGTCGACGCGCAACGGTCAAATTCTGACCGTTGACAGCTGCCGGTCGACCGCCCCGGTCGACCGAAACAAACAGAGAGCAACTGCTCTCAGTCGGTCGACCGGCACGGTCGACCGTCTACAGAAACAGCCGACGTGCACGTTTTTGTGCACGTCCGGTCGACCGGCCGGTCGACCGTCCATAAGGCACGGTCGACCGGACCTGTCGACCGGCCCAGCCTGGATGTCAACAGAATAGGTCATATTGGAGCACATTTTTCAGGCTTAAAACGTTCGAATTCATAAAACGGTATATAGCAATGATTTGTAGATCTTTAAGTTATCTTTCTAATGCATCTGAAATCAACTCAATATCAGTTAGGATGCGAAAGTTATCAATAAAATACTGACAGGTGTCAAAACAGAAACTGTAACCTGTTTTCAGAACAAGAACAGATTTCAACCAAATATTTGATAACTTTAAAATTAGAATCTGAAAATGGTTATTACATAAGAAATATAGATCTAAAAGTTATCTTTGAAATGCAAGTTAAATCATGTTATTTGATTATAAAAATAAAAACTTATGATAATAACTATAGAAGGGTGTCAAGCAGATCTGTAGAACTAAAACTAGTTCAAATCCAAAACCCGATATATGTATTTGAAATCCGAAACCGATTCAATCAAAAAACCAAACATATTGAATTTATGTGTGTGTATTGTGAACTTGAGCATATCATACTAATCTAATCTTTACAATTAGGATCTAAACACAAACTAAATTAGGGATACCTAAGTCTTCTTGTAGAGCGCAATCTCCAAGCTAGAGCGCAATCTCCAAGACGGCTCGATCCAAAAACTCTTGATTCACCGAGCAAGTGCAATGTATGATCTTTGACGCTCGGGCTCTTGAATCAACATGTGAAAGATGTGTGGAAGCTTTCACCAACTAATATCTTGATTAATGATCTGAAACTTAAACATCACAAGATAATTAGTACACATAACTACATGAGTTAATCATCATCAAAACTAGAGTGGAAGGCCTTTGGGCCAACAAAGGCGACGCGTAGAGACGGAATTTGGATTTCCAGTGGAAGCACGGCTTCACACCCGTATACCAAAGAAAATGGCGTAGCTTTAGTCGGGGTTCGAACAGTTATGCGATAGGCCCATAAGCATTCACCTAGCTTGTCGTCCCAGTCACGTTGACTTTTTGAGACGAATTTCTTGAGAAGTTTGCCGATGGTCTTGTTGAAAGCTTCTGCGAGACCATTGGCGGCAGGGTAGTATGCCGTTGAGGACACACTCTGGATTCTGAACTTAGCGCAGAACCTCTGGAAAGCCTGACTGACGAACTGGGGTCCATTGTCATAGACAATTCGCCGAGGTACCCCAAAACGGTAAATGACGTGATGTTTGACAAATTTGATCACGTCAGATGACTTCACCTCCTTCAAAGGAATGGCCTCAGCCCATTTGAAGAAATAATCGGTTATAGCTAAGATAAACCGATGTCCTTTTGAGGACGGTGGGCTAATAGGGCCAACTACATCCATCCCCCACATCTCAAACGGCCAAGTAGAGGCCGTAGAGTGAAGGTATTCTGGAGCTTGATGGATGAAATCGCCATGTACTTGACAGGCGTGACATCTTTTGGCATAAGCGATGGCGTCAGCGATCATCTTAGGCCAATAATATCCCAACCTTTGGAGTCGATGTGCAAGTTTTGGACCAGGCTGATGGGCTCCACACGTGCCATCATGGGCTTCTTTCAATACCTCCTGTGCCTCTTTTAGTGAAAGGTAGCGAAGCAAGATCCCGTCATGCGATCTACGATACAATGTTCGCGTAATCGCATTATAGTAGAATTTGGGGGCTTTCCTTCGAATGGCAGCCGCTTCTTTGGTGTCCTCAGGCAGGATGCCATACAAGACATAATCAATGTAAGGGAATCGCCAGTCTCTAGATTCTGGACCGGTTGACAACTCAAGAGCTTCTTTGTCTTGACAATCTCCTGTTGGCTCCATGTTGTCTTCAAGAGAAATTCTCGGACAATACAGGTCGTGGCTGTGGACAAATATCTTCTCCACTGCTCCGGCTGGAAGGGCTAAAGAGGCAGCGAGAGACGCCAGTGCATCTGCATGCGCATTTTGTTTGCGTGGTACATGGTCAATGTAAAAGTTGGTGAACCTCTTGGCCATGTAGACAGTTGCGTTGTAATAGGGTACTAGATCTTCATGTCTGACTTCGTACTCCCCGCGAACTTGGCTGACGATGAGCTTAGAGTCACCATATGCCTCGAGATGTTTAACGCCAATCTCATCGGCGAGCTGCATTCCAATCAAGAGGGCATTGTATTCTGCTACATTGTTGGAACAAGGCTCGATTAACGAGACAGCTCGAGGAATCACATAGTTCTGTGGGAAAACGAGTACTACTCCTACTCCTGCCACTATATGTCCTTTTGGGCTTGTCCTCGATGCATCGTCAAAGAAAAGTTGCCACACTTGCCTTTCGAAGGATGTCTGAGTCTGGCAGGCTTCAGCGACCTCGTCTGGGAGATCCTCGTAAAGTTTGGCTGCCCTCGGATCTGGATGCTCAGCTAGAAAATCCGCCACCGCTTGTCCTTTAATGACCTTTTGTGGTAAAAAGTGCATTTCATATTGGGATAGCAATATGGCCCATTTTGCCAATCGACCATTTAACAATGAAGGCTTTGTCATAAGTAACCTCAGGGGGTTGACTTTTGATATGACGTTTATAGTTTGGCCTACCAAATAGTGTCGCATTTTCTGAATAGCAAACACCAATGCCAAACATTCCTTCTCGATCGGGTTGTACCGATGCACGGCTCCGATCATCGTTCTACTCAAATAGTAGATTGCTTGCTCTCGTCCTTCATCATCATTCTGAGCTAGTAGAGCTCCTAAAGAATGATCCATCGCTCGGACGTATATCAGGAAAGGTTTTCCAGACACCGGAGCTGCAAGGACTGGTGGTTGTGTGAGGTACTGTTTAATTTCCTCAAATGCTTGCTGGCAAGCGCTGTCCCAAATGAACGAAACACCTTTCTTCATTAATTTGGAAAAGGGTTGGCATCTTCCGGAGAGATTTGAGATAAACCTTCGGATGTACGCCAATCGTCCTTGCAATCCCCTGAGCTCCTTGAGGTTTCTCGGAGGTTGCATCTCCTGGATAGCGCGAACCTTTTCTGGGTCCAAATGAATCCCCGTAGAGGTCACTACAAACCCTAGGAATTTTCCACTGGCCACCCCCAGGAAGGACTTGGTGGGGTTCACTTCAATTGATGGGCCCGCATGATGTCGAAGACAACCTTTAGATCAGTTATATGATCACTTTTAGCGCGGCTTTTTACTGCGATGTCGTCAACATAGCATTCCACCGTTTTGCGCATGTGTTTATGGAAAATGGCATCATGGCCCTTTGATATGTTGCCCCTGCATTCTTCAGTCCGAAGGGCATGACGGTGTAACAGTATACCCCAGTGGTGTCCTGAAAGAGGTATGCTTTTCATCATCAGGATACATTTTGATTTGATTATATCCTGAGAATCCATCTATGAAGGACATTCGCTCGAATCCACATGTGTTGTCAATCATGACATCTGTGATTGGCAGTGGGAATTCATCCTTAGGACAGGCCTCGTTTAGATCATCAAAATCAATGCAGATTCGGATCTTTCCGTTCTTTTTAGCAACGGGGACGATGTTGGCTACCCAATCAGGATGTTGTTCTTCCCTAATGAAGCTAGAGTTTATAAGCTTTCTGACTTCTGATTGAATTGCCTCCATTATTTCTGGACGAAACCGTCGCTGTTGTTGTTTGACAGGCTTTACGTCCGTATTAATGTTGAGGCGATGCATAGCCACTTGAGGATCAAGTCCAGGCATGTCCTCGTAATTCCAGGCAAATACATCTATATATTCTTGCACAAGAGATATTAGATCCTTTTTCTCCGAAGGTGACAGACCTTCACTTATAAAGATGGGCTTAGGATTAGCCTCATCTCCTAGATTGATCTGAACAACCTTATCTTCTGTGGGTGGCTCGCGCTGTTCAAGCGAGTATCCCAAAGATTGTTAAGTGTGGATTCAAGGATCTGTATCGGATTGTATTACCTCTTCATCTTTGTCTTCCAGGTGGCTTGTTGAAACCATATTCACTGAAAGTTCTCTGAAGATGTTGCCGACACTAACATCTGACTCTCACGATGACATGCCCGATGAGTAATCATGGCATAATGACTCTTCAGACTCAGAAGCCGATGGGATCGGAGTTGATATATAGCCCAACCCCCCTGCGAGTCTGATGATAATAATCAGGGGTTTTCTCTTTTGGTACAAAAGATCGGAGTAGTGTTCTCCTTCCTTTGCTAAAATTTAACCCTGGACCATTCGTCAGATCATACCCCATGCTTTCCATCATTCTGAGTGCCTTTGGCTCATAGTGACCGAACTGAGGGGATTCCTCCTCGCCTTCTGATTCTTCACAGGTCATTGGTTCAGATTCAATTCGTCCGAAAAGAATTGGTCTTTGGCTTTTCCGTCTCGCTGGAACCATGAATATGGATTCTTGCGCATTACCAGCATCTCGGTGCGTTTCGAAGGACGACTTCACTGGTACATGCAATAATGTCAAAGCATCCATTGCCGACCAGAGATCATCATCCACCTCGGTACTAGTGTCCGACGGCACTGAATCAGAAGCGAATACAGAGAAATACGCCAAATCTAATTCTTCATTAATATACCATCCGCTTACATCATCGGTGGTATTATCAACATTGAGCTTATTAATGCCCGTTACAAGTGGATCTAGTTCCCACATGCACTCTTCTTTTTCTGGCTCGGTGTCGGCTTCATTACCAGAGTCGGGCTCCTCTGGTTGCGGGATTTCATCTATTTCCACAGAGTCCTGATACAGGAGAGAATCTGTGAAATAATTCTCAACTCCCTTGAACGGATGCCTTTCGGCAATCAAAGTTCGCACTTTTCCACTCCCGTCGATGTATTTCATGACTTGGTGGAGAGTAGAGGGAACGATAGAATTGTGATGAATCCATGGTCGTCCCAACAGCAAATTGTAGGAGGTGTCAGCATCTATCACGTAGCATGTCACCTCCGACCTTAGGTCCCCAATCTGGCATTTGAGCTTGACCTTCCCCATTGGACGGGTACTATTGGCATTGAACCCATAAATAGTAGTCTGGGTGGCGCTCAAACGGTGAGTAAGAATCCCTAGATGTTGCATGACCCGGCGAGGCATAATGCTCAATGCGGACCCGGATATACCTGAATGCGGTTCACCTCAGATGATCCAATATACCCTGCGAAGTAAAGGGGTCGATCATGTTTCCCTTTGACTTGCATATCATCTGCCGTGAAGGTGATGCAGGGAATATTTTGGGAGGTATGGAGGCAATCCTCTACATCTTCCTCCTTTGGTTCGATTGGTACCTGGGTCATGAACACCTCAGCATTAGCTAGGGCCTCTTGCAGAGCTTCTCTGGTTGACTTCGATAGTCTGAGGAGCTCATAAAGAGTAATTCGAGCCGGGATATTGGCCAGTTGAGTCAGGACATCGAAGCGGTAAGGCGCTGCGGATCCTTCTGCGATGTCTTTTGAGAGGACTCTGGAGAACCGAAGCTCTTTCTGTTTCTCCACGGGTGGTTTCGTGGAAGGCTTGGCTGACTCTGCAGCGGGTTTTGGAGGAGTTACCGCCATTTCGTCATACTTTTTCAAATATGACTGACCCGAACGGGTTTTCGCGACAAGTTGGTTGGGTTCTGTGGCCAGAGCTAACGTTTCCTCTTCTGAATCAGTCAGTGAGGGAACATCAGTCTCTGCTTCCCGAGAAGAGGCACATACCACATTACAGGATGAAGCTTTAGTTTTGCCTTTGAACTTTCTGCTGGTCACAGTGGTCCATTGCTGGCCATCCACAAGGTCAGGATGAACCCACATGACTTCTCCCCGAGGTGTGAAAACGGGTACCAGGCCCTTCTCTTGCTGTTGGTGAGGGTCTGTGTTGACCATTCTCAGCTCTCCTCTTGGGACAGGGACTACTCCAGAGGGTGTTGGAGGTTGTCTTCCAAACTGGAGGAATGACGTCATATTGGCCGCCACCTTCTTCTGCTCTGGACGGAGTTTTAATACCTCCGAGTCAATCAGGGCCTGAAGGATGTCCTTGAAGACGTAACAGCTCTTGGTGGGGTGTCGCAACATCCTGTGATACATGCAGTAGTTGGGATTATCGGTTTTACCGACTTCTTCAGGGCGCCTAGCTTCAGGAAGCTTCAGTCTGTTGCTCTTATTGAGTAATTTGAAGAGCGAGTCGACATGTTCATCCTTGAAGGAATACTGCTTGCTGGCGCGTGGTTGGCTTGAAGAGCTACTTCCCTTGACCGGTTGAGGTTTGACGGGAGATTTGGTCCCTGTCGCCAAGTTATCCTTCATTTTCGCTTGGAGGGGTGTGTCTGGCGCACGCCTTGTTGACCTCTCAGGTCGGGGTTTATTTTCCTCTGCCCTGACCCGGGCGACAATTTCTTCAGCCTGTTTACCTTGTTGGATCTGCTTCCAGATGCGGCTTTCGGCGACTCCTATTTGGGCGAGGAGTGAGGTTTGTAGATTATGGCGGCATGTTTCCACCACGGTGACCTGGGTCATACCGCTCGGACATCGGAGTGCTACGTTCCGAAATCTTTCTACGAAAGACTAAACGGACTCTCCCTTTCGCTGCTTGGTGGCTAAAAGGGTAGGCATGTTGACCTCCGAGTCATCTTCAAAGAAGCGCGTTAGGAAGAGCTTCTCCAAATCACCCCAATTCTTAATGGAGCCTTCTGGGAGCTTCATGAACCATTCAAAGGCGAGCCCTTTTAAGGTGCCGATGAACAAACGTGCCAGGATGGCATCGTTATCTACCACATTCCCTGTTTGAGATTTAAAGTAGTAGATATGTTGGTTCGGTGAACCTTTCCCATCGAATGCTTGGAGGGTCGGAGCCTTGAACTTGGGAGGGTATGGAACAAGGTCCCACTCGGTCGGATATGATCGGACCACCCCTGCTTCTTGCAAGCCTTTTCGGTTGGTAAGGGCCTCCAAACGTTGCTCCAATTGATTCATTCTTCTAGAATGAATCTTTTCCTGGTCTCGGTCGTCTTTTCCTTGCGACGAGAATTTGGACGAACCAGAGGTAGGATGCTCTTTCTCTTCTATACGTACAGAAGATGAGCTTTCTCCCTCTTTTCGTTTGCCTTTAGACTTTTTAGAGGAGGTTTTGTTGGTTGACTTCCTCTTGTCTTCAAGCAACTGTGCCAACATCTGCTTGAGGGAATCGATGGATTCTTATTGAGCACGAATCATCTCTAATTGTTCCCTCTGGATCTGGGCTTACTGCTCCAAGCGCCTGGCGGTCTCCTCAGGAGTGCTGGTCATGTATATAAAGGCCTCTTTCTCTATAGAAGAGTTTGAAGCCTGTGACTCTGCAATAGCGGAATGCGAGTCATTCACCTCAATGCCCCGGGCTAGAGCATTGTAGTCAATCGGGGGGATTGCCTGGTCCGGGTGCGAGTGTGTCGGTACACTCCTTCCAGTTCTGTGTCAGACTCATCATCGGAACTGATTGCAGGTTGTTTTTCCCTGCTCCTGCTCGCCATGTTTGCAGTGAGCTCGGGATATTCAGTGTCAGAGAAGACCCTCCCCTGTGGGAACGACTCCTTTTAGCTGATCGGGGAATCAGGGTCAGCTGTCTAAATAGAGACTGCTGGTTTGCACCTGAACTGCAACGGCACTCAGAGAGCATCGTGATAAGCCGTTCGCAGTAACATGACGAAGTGATTCGATTAGCACTTCTTTTCTTCGTCAAATAATCTCTCAGATCTGTGGGAGGAGGATCAAAGAGATTAGCCTCGTAATGCCGAGGGCGGGAGGCATCCTTGCTCTGTACAGCTAGGACGCAGGGTTCAGAGACGCGGTTCTCGCGTCGTGGCTTCAGGACGCGCATCTGGCGTCTCTGCTGAGAAGAGACGCGGCTATCGCGTTGCTGATTATTGCGTCAGGGCAGAGACGCTTGAGAGATGCAGGGCTGCTGGGCCCCACGCCTAGAGGCGTGTGCCTCTTGTACTTGACAAGGCGTGCGAGTTTCGCCTTGGCGTCTGGGGAGTAGGGCTTCAGAGGAGCCAACTTGGTGTGCCTCACGTTTGGGCTGCCAAACGCGGATTTCGCGTGCCGGATGTGGTGCGGCAGAGACGCCGGTTTGAACCTTGCGTCCTGCCTCAGTTGGACGATCAGTTGTTCCAACTTGCAGTTGACGCACACGCCTCCTCTGTCGGCGCTCAGCGTTCTGGTTACGTCGTGGGGGTTGAGAGAAACCAACGACGACCTGGTGCTGAGGAAGAGGATGGATTGGCTGGACACCAGAGAACTTGATCACGCGGGTCTCCTGAGAGACGTTGGCGCGGGTGTCACGCATGACGTGATTGGCCACAACATCCCTCACAGCAGCTGCCTCTGAGAGAGGCTCAGAGTGGATTTCGGGGAAAGTCTCTGTAGAGACCCTGCGGTAGGCGCGGGCCTTTGGGCTCTTGGAGCCGAAAGAGAGGAACTCTTCATACTTTGCCTGGTCGAATTCTACGACGAGCGATTCGACCATTTTCCCCTTGTAGAGGACGTCGCCACAACTTGTTCGTCAGTAACGAAAGTAGTCCCTAGCGGAATCGCCATCTCTTGTTTGGTACGGAGTAGAAAAATTCGCGTAAAGTTTCCTTGAATCAATTGAAAAGTTACAACAAACTTATACTCCGACTACAAGGAGGGAAGATGTTGAGTCTTGAATCTCCCCTTTGTTTAGTGCTGGGTTCTTCAGGTGGCGATGGAAAGTGAATCTTATTTTTCGTTGACCGGGTGATCGTCAGGAACTTTTGGGGATCTTCTCTTCGGATGGCGGACGGAGTAACACAGCTCTGTCGACCAAGAATCTCAAAGAGATTGCAGGCAAAGATTGACTTGTACGCAGCAAGTTACTTGAAGAGTTGGACTCTCTTTCCTTCTCTGTGGAAGCTCTCAAGTCAAGCTCTTCTCCTTGATTTCTCTGATCTCCAATTGACCGACCCCTTCTCCATAGCAACGGGGCTATTTATAGAGGTGTCAGGGGTGAACGTGCCCCCTAAAAACACTCCACAATGGGGGTTAACTTCCTTATTATGTGGGTGGTGATTGATCCCATAACGAGGGAAGTTATAACTGAGACGCGGGTTTTGACCCTCGCGTCTTGGCGCTGCAGTGTTGGCTGAGACGCGGGCTTCGACCCTCGCGCCTTGGTGCTGCAGTGTTGGCTATGACGCGGGTGTCGACCTGCGCGCCTTGGTGCTGCAGTGCTGCTGAGACGCGGGTTTCGACCCTCGCGCCTTGGTGCTGCAGTGCTGGCTGAGACGCGAGTTTCGACCTGCGCGCCTTGGTGCTGCAGTGCTGGCTATGACGCGGGTGTCGACCTGCGCGCCTTGGTGCTGCAGTGTTGGCTGAGACGCGGGCTTCGACCCTCGCGCCTTGGTGCTGCAGTGCTGGCTATGACGCGGGTGTCGACCTGCGCGCCTTGGTGCTGCAGTGTTGCTGAGACGCGGGTTTCGACCCTCGCGCCTTGGTGCCGCAGTGATGCTGAGACGCGGGTTTCGACCGTCGCGCCTTGGCGCTGCTTTGATGGCTATTATTAGCCCTGCGTCTGGAGCTTGGGACTCTGCTTTTTAGTGCCTTGTCTTTTAATGATCTTTAGACAGCCTACATATACGAATACTTGTTGACCGTTATTATAACTCTTGAGCTGGAATTGTACTTGCATGGATATGCCTAGATACGCTCCCGTTTTGCTCGGCTTCGCATAGCTAATTAATAGATTAAATTATTCTTGTTATAGATACGGTTGTGAAGAGTTTGAAATGTTTATCTATACTATTCTCCTGTACCATGTTACATGACCGGATGATTACCTGATACATTATGTTGTGACTCTTACCGACATGTTAATACCTGACACTGATATGTTTACACTTGATACTTAATTCCTGACACTTAATATCTGACACCGGTACTTGACATGTTGTACTTGACACCTGATCTCTGACACTTGATATCTGACACCGGTACTTGACATGTTATACTTGACACCTAATCCTGACACTTGACACTGGTACTTGACATATTATCACTTGACACCTGATACCTGACACGTGATATATGACACTTGACAATTGACATGCTATCACTTGATACTTGACATATGCTATCACCTGGTACTGACACACTTGACCGGATATTGTGACACCTGACTGGATACTATTACACATGACACCTGTATTATATTGCATATTCATGATTATCATATTTACGTGGACTTGACATGATTATTATACTGTTATCAGACATTTGGTACTCCTGAACTCCTGTGCTCCTGAACTCCTGTATACTTGAAACCCTGTAAAAGGGAGACTCCTGATACTATACTCCTGTTGATTCCCGTAATTGGATAACCATGAATATGGGATTACTGTGTATACCATGTGGACATTATCACTGGATAATTGTAATAATTAGACAACTTACACCGGGTGGGGGAAACTGATGAGTACCGATATAGTCTCATGTTTATGATGGTCTTATAGTGTCGCGCGGCCATATTCTTGGATTCTACCTGGAGGCCATCAGGTGTTTCCGTGGAGTGTACTGGCACCCCTACTCCCCTGCCTGTCGGTTGTGCCATAAGCCCCTAGGCCTATTCCTGTGGGAGCGGTGACATCCTATTCCTGTTCGTGCGTACAATAAGTCCCGTTACCTAGCGGTACGTTCCGGCTCAGTACTGAATACTCCTTGACCGTTGTCCCGGGCATGTACGGGACCCATTCTAAATATGGTTCGTCGATCTCCATCAGTTTTCAATAACTTACTCTCTTGCTGAGGTTTGTGGAATGTGACACATACCGATGTATACAAATCAGATAAGTCTTAATAACATAATAATAATATGCTCCTGATATCTGACTAGCTACACACTGATCTGTACTTGGGAGACCTGTGTTACAGTACATTATCCTGCTCACCATACCTGTGCTACTTTATTGTTTATTTTTGGGTTTCCATACTGTTTCATTATTCTGTTATTGTGAAAGCAAATTCAGGTTATATAAATTCAGATTATTGTGACGTGAGGTGTAGGGTATATATATGAGGGTTTCCTTATTTGGATTACTCTTTCGACGTATTAATCTCACGGATCGGTAATGTGGGCTTGCATAGTTGGTTTACCTGTAGTTATTTTACTTGCTGTTTCATTTCATGCTCATATATGCTTATATTCACGATACACTTTTCCTGTATACATGTGCCTGATATGCACGCCACTTGGCTTTATCATATGTACTCGCGAGTTGCATCTGACAACCCTGAATCCTCATGTCCAGATCCTAGAGTCTGGACCATGGTGATCTTACTGTAGCTGATCAGAGTGCATAACCGATCCTTCCGTGGTGATCGGAGTGCAGCAGAAGTTTGGACATCGCTGTAGTTCTTCCTCCTAGCTCTTCTCTTGATTGGCTCCTGAGGACTCTCTTGCTGATCGTGAGCATCTCTCAGCTTTTGTTATATATATCTCTTCGTGTATTTTATTTTTTTGTATTTTCTGGTGATGTAATACTCTTGTAATATTGTATCACTCTCTGTGATAACCATGTACTTGTACTTTTCTGTTGGAATGTATGTTGCCACTGTGCTTCCGTACTCTGATTCTTGCCTGTACTGATACTTATTGTATATTCGTGAGGGTATCTCCGACCTGCGTGTATATGTCACAGTGACGTCTCCGTACCCACGGGATCGGGGCGTCACAATATTAATAAATAAAAATAAAAATTTATATAGCTCTTCAACTACGAAACTGCATGCTTCGATACTGAGGTGGATATTTTTCGCTGTGAGTGATCAGACGGTCGATCCACACCATAAACGAGATTGTTTGTTTAACATATACGTGTAAAATAATAAACACAACACAGAAAGCATATGGAGACATGATATTTTTACGTGGAAACTCAAATTGAAAAAAACACGGGGAGGAGGAGGAGAAAATTTACTGTAACTCACCGGTTTGCAGGAATTACAGGTACGTATTGGTATGTCTTTGAGCTAAAATCTGATGGAAAGGCCAAGGTCTTAGTGGAAGGCCGGTACTCCCCACTTCTCATGAAGAAGAAGATCTATTTGTACTGAACTGTAGGCCCTGAGGTGGATGGGTTGTTCACAAGATTTGCGTAGCTGCACGATCTTCACGTACGAATCTGTTGTAATGGTCGTGATTGCTGCTGTAATGGTTGAGATTACATGCAGTGAATTTCATAGTGTCCACTTTTGAGCGCATGTGCTTTGCACATTTTCAACGTGGGAGAAAAGATGCTTCGCAATTGCAGACGGAGATCTCGACGGTTGTTACTGAGGGCCTCCGGGTGAAGCTGGGATGTTGAATTGTTGGTGACTCCGGAGAGTGATGCCTCCGGAACGGGATTCGCTCCGGGACAGCTTTGGGTTACGGAGCTTTGGAGGCTAATTTACGTTTAGACTGGAGTAATTTTGGAAACTATGGATGTTCTCGGGAGAGTCTGATGTGACAGAGGCAGTTGATTGTTGTGAAAACTTCAAAAAGAAGACTTAGTTGCTTGGACACGTATTAACATCTTATTGAGGATCAATTTTCAATCACTACATATACAAAAAATAAATTACACAATAAAAAAGAATAGATACCACCATCAACCCTATTATGAGTGATATCCGCATTGCAATCAGCAACACAATGATAACACATTTAAGGTTAATTTATGAAAAATAAAATACCACTAAATGTTGTCCAAATTTATTTCCAACTTTTTCCCCCCTTCTCAATTAAAAGGTTCATTGAATGAGTAGAATAGAAACTTGGAAAGCGGCAAGAAAAGGAAAAAAAAATAAAAAATAAAAAAGGCCAAAAAAAGTCAGGCACGGCCAAACGCTGCCATTGTACTTGCTCAATTGGGCTCCGAATAAAATTTTATTCTTCCGCGACCCAAAGCAATTGGACCCAAACGCACCAGTGGAAAGGTAGGGTCCACAAACAAGAACATAACAAACAAAAATGAATATTTAGAGTAAATAAAATAAGGGTGAAAAAGAAAAGAAACCACATTATTCTACACCATCGCGAACGCCCACCCCAATGGGCCCAATCTCCTCCCAAAGAGAGAAGGAAAAAAAAAAAGAAAGAAAAAATTCCAGCTTTTGACTGATCTCTGTTTCAAGATGTCAATCTTTCCACTCATCGTATCGTATCGGTTTCTGGCCGGCTGCTTCGTTGCAATACAGCAGCTGCTCTATTAGGTTTTGGTAATGATTCGATCCTCCTCCTCTTCTTTTTTCTGGTTCTGATCCCATGATTCAATGAAGAAATGAGAGTTTGAATCAGTATGCTCTGTCAAAATTTGAGCTTCAAGTGTTATGTTATGTTATGTTGAAGATTAAATTTATTGGTATTTCCTGTTTATATGTTTTTTGTTGCGTGGTTGATGAAGAATGAGGATTTTGAACGAGATTTTGATGATTAATTGAATTGAATGGTTTACGAAATTTAGGGTTTAGACTAATTCGGAAAACTAGGGCTGTCTATTTGCGTTGGGTGAGATTTTTATCATGCAAAAATTGGGGCCGACATGTCTTTTTTTTTTTTTCAACTGTTTTTGATAGATCAAGTGATGTTATTTTTATGGCCATCTCCTCTTTCAGACTAGAGTTTTAAAAGTATGTTAGTTTTATAGCCTAAAGTCAGTTTCATTTTGGGATCCTATTGCTCCAGGTACTTATTGGTCTCTGCTGCACATCTTCTTTAAAATTCTTCCTCTTCAATTAAAGCTATGCGAAAGGAGAAACCACAATTATATGTGTGAGCCGTAAATAAAATTTTATTGACAAGACTTGAGAGTATATATGTTACATACATTTTGTATGCCGCTACATCACTAAATCCCTTATTGAATCTCGAACAGCTTACCACTTTACATGAACACCAAAACCTTGTATCACTAGTCTAGTATATGCACTTATTTTTTGTTGTGTTAGACTCGCTGCAACTTTTGCTCTGAAACATGCACTGCATATATCTAAAGACAACTTCTTCTAACTCAAAACTGTGTCAGATACATCAGGAGATATCCCAATGCTCTTAAGTCTCAATTATGTCCAACCTCTCGTAGACGCATGATTTAGATATCTCTTTTGTTCTGCATAAACCAGCTGCAACATTTTATCCAGCTCCTTTCAGAAATATTCTGATTTTCGCCTTGCACAAAACCAGCAACAACCAAGCCTAAATCTGTTTATACACCTGAATTTTTTCGAATTCAGCAGCATAAAACTTGGCTGCAAAAATTACTAGGCAAAGCAACAGCACATATCAGTTTGTATCAGCAACAATTGCTTGTGTCTGTGTGCACGTGCGCACTCTGTTGTCATTTCTGTTGTTTTTACCTCTGAACAACTCTATTGTTAGAATGTTCTATTTCTTTCAAATTGGATTGTGCAGAAAGGTGCCATGGAACTAAGTTGTAATCCTTCATACATGACCATAACAGGACCACTTTTCAACCCTTTCTACTGATGAAATTCAACATTGCAATCGGCCACATTTCCTTATGAAAATATTCTTCCTGAGTTCTTCAATATATTCTTTTTGCAGGACAGACTCTTAGGATGATTATCAGACAAAAGAGTTTGTGACGAGGGTGAGGCGAAATTCTAGCAATTGTCAAAAGATCTTGTAGCATGGAGCATCTTGCAATAATGGAGAATGGGCTTATTAGTGGTGATAGTTCTGATTTTGAGGTTGATGATGTAAGGTGTGAAAACCTTGCGGAGAATGATGTCAGTGACGAAGAAATAGAAGCAGAGGATTGGCAAGGCGAATGTGGAAGGACAGAGTCAAGCTCAAGAGACTCAAAGAGCGGCAAAAGCTTGCTGCCCAACTGGCATCTGAAAATGAAAAACCTAAGCCCAAGCAGCCTTCTGACCAAGCTCAGAGGAAAAAGATGTCTAGAGCCCAAGACGGGATTCTGAAGTACATGCTGAAGTTGATGCAGGTGTGTAATGCTCGTGGGTTTGTTTATGGAATAATACCTGAGAAGGGAAAAACAATGAGCGGTGCTTCAGATAACATAAGGGCCTGGTGGAAGGAGAAAGTGAAGTTTGATAAGAATGGACCGGCTGCTATAGCAAAATATGAGGCTGAGAACTTTGCTATTGAGAATGCCAAGAACAATGGAGGAAAAAATTGCTACAGTCTTATGGACCTTCAGGATGCTACATTGGGATCTCTACTATCATCGTTGATGCAACACTGTGACCCCCCACAACGCAAGTACCCACTCGAGAAGGGTGTTCCACCTCCTTGGTGGCCTTCAGGAAATGAAGACTGGTGGATAAGTTTAAAACTGCCAAAGGGTCAAATACCCCCTTATAAGAAGCCTCACGACCTGAAGAAAGTGTGGAAGGTTGGCGTATTGACCGCTGTGATTAAGCATATGTCTCCCAATATCGAGAAGATCAGAACTCATGTCCGGAAATCAAAGTGCTTGCAGGATAAGATGACAGCTAAAGAAAGTTCTATTTGGTTGGGAGTGTTAAACAGAGAGGAAATGTTGTCTCAGTTGCCTAGCAGTGAAAATGGGATGTCTGACGTTATGGAGATTCGACAGAATAGTCACGGGGAGAGAAGGGAGGATGCTAATAGCAGCTACAGTAATTATGATGTTGATGGTGTGATGACGTGCCTGGTTCTATTTCTCCAAAAGCTTCACAACCATGTGCAATAAATACTCTTTCAACAATAGGAGAATATCCCCTACCTGAAGGTCCCAATCAACTTATTCAAGGACAGAACAAAGCAAGTGCAAAGCCAAGGAGAAAAAAGGCTCGAGCTAGTTCTACAATTGTTGATCAAGAGCCAGCAAGGTTGCAAAATAGTCGTCCACAAGAGGAGTCGAGAAGTTATATCCCTGACATGAATTGCGCAGACTTGCCAGTTGTGGGTTATCAAAAGGGGAATGCCAACCTGGAGAATTGTAGAAATCCTTCTTTAAGTACTCGAGAAAATCACTATGGGAACCAGTACACTGTACCTGAGCCCGGGATTAACAATGTACCTGAGCGTGACACTAACAATGTATTAAGCATTCCTCCTCTTAGTGTTGCACAAAGCATGCATGTTGATGGCCAGCCATTGCTGTATCCAGGTGTCCTTAATGGAGAGTTGCATTCTCAGACACCTTTGGTGTTTTCTCATCAGAAGTGGGATATGGTCTTCATCACAGTAAAGAGCAGTCCCCTGTACCTGTACCAATCCATCAGATGAGGACAGAGGATACTGGAACTGCTGTTGGTAACCATATGCATGGGAATGGACTGGCTATGAATGGAAGTTCAGATCCAATCACTGGAAACTTGGACCCATTAGTAGCGGAACCTTTCCAAAGTGATTCAAATAAATTTGTTGGTAGTCAGTTTGAAAATTCTCTTGATGGGATGTCCTTTGATTTCATCGGTATGAGCAGTCCACTTGGTCCAATTCCTGACATTGATGATTTATTTATGGATGATGCTGATCTGATGGAGTACTTGGGAACATAAAGTAAGTACCTGTGTATTATTTATTTATTATACTGCTGTTTTATTTGTTCAATGTGTTTATATATCCCTGTCCTCTTATTATGTCCTACAGGATCATGCCTCTACTGTCTTTTCTGTAAATTGCTGCAGCCTTCTCCATTTTCAGATTAGGAAGGCATTAACCCTTTTAATCATCATATGGTAATTTGCTGGACTTACCATCACTGTTTTAGATGCTAAATTTGAGGCTTTGAATGATTAGCGGGTCTCATGGTGTTTGAATTAAAATTTGAACTTATTCTGATGTGGGTAGCAATGGAAGAGTCATGGAAGTGTAAATTTTTAGTCATTCTTTTAAGGAGGACATGTCTTTCAGTGAAGTCCATGTGTAGAATGTTGATCATTACAATATTGCAGAATTTGAATGGTAGTAGGAAAAAAAATGAGTACAATCATTTACAGTTATCATTACAATCATTACAAGCATTTGCTGCAGCTAGCATGGATATCCCACTTATACTTACCTTATTACAAGTGCACCCATCACATTGCATGCGTCAGAACATTCTTTACAGTTCAACCATGTTCAAACTTAAAACATTCAACCTAACATCTTTTGCCACCTAGTAGTGAACGTGATGGACAACTAAAGTGTATCGTCCCCTACATCAAATCAACTATTTTAGCTTAATTTCTGATCTGATCCCATTATTTTATGTTCTTTTTTTTCACAGAAATTACTTGATTTGGTTGTGAACAGAAGAATTTTTGCCCTATTTTTTTGTCGACACTGCAAATTTAAGTGCCTAGGTCATTCATTTGGATCTAAATCATACTCTTTTTGAATTAACTCAAGATTTTGAGGATGTTTCTGTTTTTATTTGGCTTCAGATATACTGATACCGGCAAAGACCCTAGTGGATATACTTGTACATGCCCCCTTGTTATAGTTAGTAATATAATGAAGAGTATAAGATTATAAAAGAGTAGGGAATCTGAGAAATTGGTAGCTTGCAATCTATCAAACTAGATTCCCAACCTAGCAAGTGAATTATTATAAATTTGTAAAGACGAAACCTAATCTGAAATCGATAATGTGGTCGAGGCTAGGAAGACTCTGCTGCTCGATTATATGAAATGGAGTTCATTAAGATAATGCTTACACTACTTCCAGTTATAACTAATTTTGAGTCTTAAGGTAGTGGACACGAAACAATGTTTCTTTCTCACGCGCGGCGTGGGGAGCTTGGTTGGTTTTTTTTTTTTTTTTTTTTTGGGGGGGGGGGGGGGGTTATTTATTTTTTTATTTATTTATTATATTATTTGGGGTGGGGGGTGTTTTTTTTTTTTTGGGGAGGGGGGTTGTTGGGGGAGAAGGAAAAGTAAGACAAGTCAGAGAAAGGAAAACATATAACTGTGTCCTCGGCAGTCAATCAACATCTTTTGATCAATTTTCAATCAAATTTCATTCGGAGAAAAAGTCGGAAATCTGAGAATGTAAGTTACACAAATAGGAACTCCTAAAGTCCAATTCAAATGAGAACTTTCTAGTTAAATTGAAATTTCTAATTGATTTCAAGTTTTTAATTTTAACGGGTCCTCTCTCTCTCTCTCTCTCTCTCTCTCTCTCTCTGTGTGTGTGTGTGTGTGTGTGTGTGTGTGTGTGTGTGTGTGTGTCTTTCATCATCATCATCGCATTTGTGTGTGTGTGTGTGTGGTGTGTTTTCATCATGATCATCATCATCGTTTAAGCTTTTTCCCGTGAAAATGAGGTTGGCTGCGGAGAAGCTCCATGATTGATTTGACAAAGTTTGCTGAAATTGTCAACTTGGCATCAACACTCTCATAATTAGTACCAATTTTACTAACCAGAATGAGAAGCTTGTCATAATCTTAAACGGCCAGTGTTTTCCGTGTTCTCCTAGACTTGGGAAAACATCTAAAAGGAAGGGGAAAATGATAATAAAGTCTGTGTATCTAATCTAACATTTCGAAGATACAATTCTGCATTTCAACGTACATAGAAATTATAAAACTTTCCTGATTTTATCTTAATTAAGTAATTAAAACTTTTTTGGAAGCAGGACAGACAAGTGAGTCCCGAATTCCTAGAATCATGACATTGAAAATTTCTGGCTTGTCTAGAAATTTCCCATTTCATGATTTTCTGCTCGCGTGGTAGTGTTTTCTATTGGTATTTGTGTTTTTTCTAATATGATATCGAGTGGAATCTTTGTATCTTTGAAAGTCTTGTAGATTCGAGATCTAGTAGAAACCAAAAAACCTGAACAGCGATACATTTTTCTGGAACATTGTGATCATTTCTTTGTAAATAATCTAAATGGCTTCACCTCCATCGCACTAACCATTGACCTCCAGAGTCCAAATCGTAGTTGTTCGTTTGTAATTGAAAGTTCACATTCCAATCTTCGGAAGAGCTAGAGTGACCTCTTGTTGCTCTGGAATGATCTCAAAGGCTATGCTTTGCCAAGTGAAAGAAACCTTTTGATAGATTTTGTTCATTGCAAGGACTTTGTTCTGTCATCTAACAACCCATATACGAACTATATGAATCAACCCAATTACCTTCATGTAGCTTGGAAATCCTGAAAGCATGCTGTTAGTAATCCTCTATCTAGCACAAGACACTTATACCATGAAGTCACGTGTTAAACACACTCATAGGATATGATACGTACATTTGTGTCTCGCTTTCCCCAGATGTTGTCATGTTCTGTTCTATCGAGTTTTGTCTCTGTCCATGTCATGGGCAATCTTGTGAAATGTACTTCTTTGTGGAAGTTCTCTTGAGCTTACAAGAAATTTCATAGATAGCACGGGCTGTTAATATTATAGTGTACAGGTAGAAACATGGGAGACTTCACAGGACTACATAGGCGAGCAGTTGTTATAATATTGTTTTCTTATTCATTTTCTAAATCATTTTGTGGGTGACTAGTTGCAAAGAATGTCTGAAAATACTTGTGAGCTAGTTTTTGATTGTTGGAGAATGGTAGATATAATTTGGAAGGATGTTGCCGAAGAAAAGGAGCTAAATGCCTATTGTACTTGTACTGTTATCAGGATGGTTTGTTCTAAAACTAAATTTTTTGATAATGCTCTGTTATGATTTATGTAGACAAGAAAGAAACCATTAGCTCTGAAGCTGAACTCTCAGACTTAGCACACAACTCTTTTACAGGGCAACAACTTTAGGTAGTAAATTTCTGATAAATTTCTGTAGAAAAGCTTTCCACCACACTGTCCACAGACAGTCTGAACTTTATAGCTGGAAATTGAACTGTGATCGCGCTTACATGGATTGGGTAGGATACACAGTAGCCCCTCACGTCTGACCGGCTGTGGACTACTGTGCCTCTTCGCCGCTTGTGGGACATAGAATTCCTGTTTGAACCTGCGAGCGTCCGCTGCCTGGCAATGCTCACACTTAAACTTTCATTTGGATATGATATGATCATCACTTCTTCACCTTGTAATAGTAATGCTAATTTTATGTTTGAATTCCAGGTTAATATTATTGTCTCTACTTTATCTATCTTACTGGAGTTTGGCATGTCTTTTCCTCGACCGAGTTAGAATTTTTCTGTAAGCCTGGTAGCAATTGTTTTGAATTTCATTAACAAATTTATTGTTTTTGTTAACTTCTTGGTAATTAGATATGCATACAAAGTATCTTATCTTGGTTAAGTTTGTTTTTTTTGCTAAGAAAGAATATCCTTAGCAAGCAGAATCTTAATTCTGCGTATCTATCGTTCACTTCAGAATCCCTCAAATTTCTGTCTTGTAAATAGAATCGATAGCATCGTGTTGCTAGTGATTTTCAGAGGGAAAAAAAATATGTCTTTTATCCCTCTTCTTTTAATATTATTTATCTTGCTTTACCTTGTCTTTTCCTTCATTATTATTGAGAATAATGTTAATTGGACTATTTTTACTGGACTCAAGAGTCCGGCATAGTTTTTCGGGTTTGTTCGGATCGGGTTTGGTTATTCGGATAGGATCAAGCATGAGTAGGTCACTACATATACTGAGTTATAATAAACTTAGCCGCATGAGTTATAATTAACTTTGTAATGCTAGTGACACTTGGGTCATTGGTAAAAGAATGAGAGTGGGTTGCGGGAGTCTCAGAAGTCTGGCTAAGGTCTAATATCTCAAAAAAAAAAAAAAAAAAAACTTGCAACGAGAAAAATTATTATACTTAACTTTGCGGCAAGAAAGGTTATCAGAAAATTTAACTATCACCATAAATTAAATTTATCTAACTCTCACATAGATTGTTATACATATGTATATAAATTTTGATTCATTGTAACCATCCACTTCATAAATATGATTGCTACTTTATGTACATTTTTTAGGAGAAAAAGAGAAACAAATTACTGCCATTTGGATTTTGGATCAACTGAGTTCCTATTGAGGCATTTGGCTCAGATAACATGAATCTATTGAGTAAAATGAAGAAATCCCACCTAATTAAGTTATATACTTAGAGAATTATATATCTCCTCATTTTTAATTTCCAGTGTCTCAACATTAGTAAGAAAGTAATATATGACAGAAGTCTAAGTGCAAAAGCAACACTGTCTCTTATAGCTTAAAGTGAATAAATAAAGAAATAATAAAACAGAAGTGGCATATATATATATATATAGCTATATATAAGTACAAATTTTAGAGTGTGATACGGGATTTGGGTTAGATTCAGGCAGGTTAGAGTGTGATACCCAACCCAACTCATAAATAGATTTTTTAATTTTAAAACTCAAACCCATTTGGTCTTCAGAAATATGAACCCAAACTTTATTTTTCGGGTTAGGTTTGGTCAGATTTGAGTAAAACCCTCCCGGTTGACACTCTTAATTGTTAGAATTTTGAGTTCAAAATCAATAAAAACTTTTATTTCAGTTTATTCATTTTGCCAAGTAAAATGAGACTTGAGTCTCATCCGTTTGGGTGAGAAAATCTCTTAACCACTCGATTGTTTGATCGTGAATATCTCTTGCGATTATAACTATTTTTTTTTTGGGGGGGTGGGGGTGGGGGTGGGGTCTGAAGCTTATAAATAGACCTTTCTCTAGCATCAAGAGATATAGTACAACACGACCTTCTCCTTTTTTCCCTCTTAGTTTCTCCCTGTCTCATTTCATGACAGTCAGGAAGTCATTTTTTCTCTCTTAAAATTTTCACTTTTACAAATGATTTCATAGGGCAACCAATCTTTATCTGAGCAAAGCTTTGCTCTTCAGTCAAGAGCAGATGCTAGTGATTTCAGGAGAGCTTTTTTACCCCATGGGACGACAACCATCTCCACGTCAGGACAAGAGGGCGGTTATTGTCTTCTAGGGCAATGACATCGCGACTTCATTCTTCAAGCCAGCATTTTTCATCTTAATTTCTTTTTTTGATAGAGGCATGTTAGGATTGTTATAATTATGTTTAAATCTGTGACAAAATTTTTTTATGTTAATTTTAATAATTGTATGTTTTAAGTTAATAGGAGAAACTTTTATACAACACTAATTGCGTACATAACTTTTTTGAAATAAGGTCCTACTTACACTCCTTGAGTCCTATTTTGAGTCTGAATGTAATGGCCAATAGCATGGTTCTATTATTAAAAGTCCTCCTGAATTCTATCATCCCACTTTATGTGGGATTAGAGGGCTAAAACCTAGGTTGGCTGCTTGCAAGCTATCAGTTTAATAAATTTAATGTAATCTCTATGAGAAATTAAATTAAGCTAACAATAAGGAATCACAAAAGCAAAATGCCAAAAAAAAAAAAAAAAATCTTCAGACTTCATAGTATTTATTTATGTATATGTTTGCATGTTAATGCTAACCTCTCCTCTCTCCTTAATTTATAGCAACAAGCAATTTCAAATACCAGCAAGGGGTTGGGAGAAAAAGACAAGCAATTTCAAATATAATTTATGGAAAGGTGTTTATGCAAAAAGGTAATTTTCGATGGGCCGTGGGGACGGCGACACGTGTCCGTTGCCCCAGCCGTTCTGCAAATTCTCAGAGCCACGTCGTCCGTCTGCCACGGCGGTCAGCACCTCATAATGACTAAATGCCCACAATTTTCTCTAAATTCCACTAAATTTGCGTCTTGATTCAAATTTAATGAGAGGCAAAATCGTCATTTTACTACTAACGTCCAAATTCAGGGGTGCTCATTGTAAATTCGTGTAAAGTCGTGGCTCTTTTAATAACCAGCAGCTTATAAAACAGTGACACGTGTCGGTACAGCTATGCAGCAGCCTCTCCCGCCAGCTCCGCGTGAGGTCTCTCTCTCTCTCTCTCTCTCTCTCTCTGATTATTGTAATTAATGCAGTTTTGTGCGAGAAAAGCACTTGGTTCGTTCTTCTTCTTGCTGTGATCTCTCCCTGATCACGATGGCAGCAAAGAGAAGCTACTGCTTGTTTCTTCTAGTTACCACCCTCTTCATATCAATGGCTTTTTCTTCTCACTCTTGCTTCTCGCACTGATCCAAGTGAGCAAAAATGAGTTTTTTTTTTTTAAAAAAAAAACTTTGACGATATGGGTCTTGTTTGTAATAATGTTTTCCTAACATGGGTTATTGTCTAATATTTGACATTAAACGCAGAAGTCCTGCATGACTGATGAAGATGGAAGCAGCCGAGTTAAGCAACCCAAGAGAAGAGGTAATATAATATAATATAATGGCTGTTTAGAATACATTTCATTGTTTTTTCAACCGAAAAAAGGTTCTTTTTTTTTTTATAAAAAAAATGGTTCTGATTATTCTGATGTATTTTTTTTTGTTTATTTGGGTTTTTTGATATTTGTCAGGTGAACAAAACATCAGTGGAGGAATCAGCGAGGCAGTGCCCACTGGCCCCAACCCCATTCATCATCACAACCAATCCCCTTCCCACCATTTCCCCTGATTTTATGATTTTTATTTTTGTATTTTTCTGATTTGATAAAAATCAGAAATAGGCTCTTGTTGACTGTTTTTTTTTTTTTTTAAAAATTCCTGCTCCTTTTGTTCTTTAAATGTCTTGATAGGGATATTTTCATAGAATTAATGTAGTGTTGTTAGTTTATTTAATCAGCTGAAAAATCTTATTATTGGCTGGGTTCTTTTTTCTGAGAGAAAACATAGAAAATAGAAATGATTCTAAAGGGAACATGTTTATGGGCCTATTCTGAGGCCCATTTTCTGAACTGTGAAAATTGTCTGCTTCTGCCAGACTCTGAGATCAGCCCACTAAAAGTTGGTCTGGCCCATATATTTGCTTTCTCTAGCTTTTACAATCAAGATTTGGTCATTTGGTACATATATGGAGCTTCAAAATCTATGAACAATGACTAATCAATGATGTCTAATTACACTGGCTAAATTTGAGCCCAACTTAATAAGGTCAAGCCAGCCTCTGGACCCACTTGGAAACACTCAGACTCTTATGCATGGGAAAATTGATTTGACTAACATGCATGCATGATGGATGATGGATGATGGATCAGTTCCATGTTCCCCTCAAGAACTAATCATGACCAAAGCATCAGGTGAGCATTAAGTTTTTCTTATGTCACTCCAAACCCCAACATATGTAACAATCATGTAGGGGACCATATGTATATATATGCACATAATGAGATCCTAGTCTCAATCATCTCCTCTTCTCTCTTCACCAAGTGTGTACAAGAAAAAAAACAAACACTTAATTCAGTCCAAAGGGGAAGGTTCTCAAGAGAGGATAGAGATATCATGGAGGTACTACAAGCCTAATGAGAACAAGAAGGTAAACAGATTTGGAAAGAAGTGAGAGATTCAAGTTCTCAAGTTGCATTAATTCTCTAACACAATAAGTTAGTTAGTTAGGGTTTCTAATCTAGGAAGCCCTCAACTCCCACAAGCCTCTAGTTTATATTACTCCATGGATGACAAAATGATTAGGGGAAAAAAAAAAAATACTCCATGACAAAAGGGTTTCCTTGTCATCAAGCCTTTGTACATGCTAAGGCTTCTCATCTTCCTCATCTCATAATTAATCTCTGACGATATAATCAACGTTGATGATTACCGAAACTTTCCCTACTCTAGTAAATATTTTCAATGTTGATTTTAGATGTAATGGCTTGCTGAGCAGTTATATGTGTCATCCCTAATGGCTTTAGAAATTCTTCTTTGAAACCATAAATCTATGTTCTAACTTTATATCTTATTATGTGGAAACTGAAGTATAGTCAATTGCTTCTTTCTTGCATTTAAAATATTTTCATTTTCTGATATAACTTGCTAGATAGATATGAAACTTTCAAAGCTTAATTTCTAGTTATTCACAGAGTTATTAATTTAAGTATGGTATTGGTAATAATTAACAGTATGGCCTGTGGATTGTATGCACCTAGCATTACTTTTTGCACTCAGATCAGTGCAGTTCTAGCTCAACTTATAAAAATCCTCTAATAGTTCTTATGAGTACATACAACAATCTAGCATAATACAAGATTTGTTGTATATTTTGTACGGCGAAAAGGGTAGTTCATCAGATGCAATTGCTATCACTTTCGAGTTGGGTTCGTGCTGTTGAGAGGAGTGGGTGGGGAGAAATTGCTGCCCTAATCCATCTAAAGAATTCAATATCATATTTGATCAAAAACAATTCTTATATGCAAGTTCTCTCATGTGTGTTTTGTCAGAATACCTAATCCTATTATTATCTTATAACACTAGCATATAAGAATTGTTTTCAGGCCAAGCAACAAGGACAAGAAGCTACCCCCCCTACAATTTCCTTCATTATTTAAGAAAATAGTAGAACTACTATGAAATTGACACTAGATTTGAATAAACAAGAGTTGAAATTGTGATGTTGTGCTCAGACATTTTCAACCAATTTATTACTTGAACTGTCAATGTTTGAAAATTATATCTGATAACATATTGTTCATGACTAATGTTATTTTTCCCAACCATAAGTTTTATTAGACCTTTGATATGAACAAGGGGAAGAACCGATACCAAAGAGAGTGGATGTGTTACATATCAATTTAGATATGGATTGAGTTCCTTTACTTTTCGCTAAAACCTTTTAAATATAATGAACAAATTATTGTAATGGAGTTTATAAACTGAAACAATTGATTGCGCGTGAGTCTTTCGCTTGCGTGCTTGTTCTTGGTCGCAATGCCTAAATTGCCGCCCGCCTGGAAATGAAAGGGACCTCAAGATTTTCTTTTACTTTTGGTGTAATTTGGATCAAGATCAGACTTTGAATACAAGATATATTAAACAACAACTAAGCCATTTGTCCCAGATATTTGGGTAGGCTACATGAACCAAAGAGAATTACGGAATACAATATATATTAAGGGTTTAAATATGTAGTTCAATTTGACAAGTTTGAAAATGCTACATAATTTTATTAATTCTTTACAAGTTGGTTATGAAAATACGCAGCATCTACATAATGGAGTATAATTTTAAGCAGTTGACAATTTTTCTTGTTCATGCGAGTTGTGTAATATTTCCAACTTAACTAGTCAAATAAGCATGTTTGTTTGAAGATGATGTTGGGTTTGGGAATTAATGCTTTGCTCATGGAACTTCCAAATTTAGAAATTTTAATTACAATATTACATCGTAAAAGGTCGATCCCGGGATCATGTATTAATGGGATAGCTATTTCGGTCTCTTGGGGTCTTCTCCAAAGTAATTTCAGTTTTTCTCATGCCGGAGTTGTAGGATATACTATATAATAGTATTTCTGATTTTAAAAACATGCAAAACATTAATTTAATAAATCTTTTAATCAACTTATTTTCTTATCCTAAACATGCAACTAATGTAAAAAGAATTAAAAAGAAAATAAATTTGCTGATGTGGGGTGACATAGTCGTGTAGAAGCACCGCGTACAAGAAAGATGATTGGTTCCTTGACCGGACCTTGAAGTGACCTCTTCTCCTAAGAGGTAAAAACTCCCCCGATAAATCATCAGACCAGCTCAGGACGGTGAACTAGGCCTCTACTCAGACGGAGATTTGTTGCCCGGAAGTGAAAAGAAACTTTGAGAAATCACGAATATTAGAATCACAAGATCACAGTTTTCTAATAGAATTTTGTAAGAAATATGAGGGAGAAAGAGACAGGGAGAATATAAGATGTAGCTGTTTCATGTACTGAGAATGATTGAGATAACGCTGTATTTATAGCAGCTCGAATAGCGTCAGTTGTAACAACCCCGAAAATTAGGATCGCAGGTTCAAATCTGTTATAACAGCTTCTGCGCGGTTGCAACATTCTCTCACATGATCTCAGATCTGATTTGATCGGGTTAAATGAACAGAAATCTCGAATTATCTCAATAAAATTTAAATCAAAATTTAAATAACATATTACATCTCGCAGATTAAATAAAATGTATTAGGTTCAAGAACTCTCTGAATCGAACTACATTCGTTTCCGTAGGTCGTGGGTGTGCGCCACCCGAATCCGGGCCCGGTTCGATCGGCGTGTGCACGCGCGTGTGGGGAGTGTGGTAAGGCCAACTATCTATTATAATAGGTTTGGGAGGAGTTAGTATATATAGTACTCAATCTCCCATCTCTTACCCATGTGGGAGTAAAAACTTAGGTGAAAACTCAAGTTTTCCTCCAAGCGCCAATAAACCCAACAGTCCCCCCAAAACTTGAGTTTTAGGGAAGATAAACCAAATCAATAATAATAAATAACAAACAAATCATCAAATCATAAAACATGAATGAAATTGAGTAACCCTGTGGATTTGGGGTTGATAGTTTACGACCTTAAATCTACCCTTAGTGAATTTCATTTCCACTTGAGAGACATAATGGCTTAGGCCTCTTTAACCAGATATTGATGAAAGAGACACACAGTAAGTCTCCATCTATTAAGCAATCGGGTTGAGCATTACATGTCATGCTCACAATAACCGACTCTTGAGAGTTTCTAAGGATCAGGCCTGCTCCCAACCGCGGCCATCATGGTTCCTCTCACGTAGGGAAGTTCTCCAAGGTACTACAACTAGATGATATACCTTCCATATTATATGCGTTGGACTTATTAAGAGTTAAACTCAACATTACCTAACTGTATCATAAGAGCGTCGTCACCATAGAGAAGGGATAGTAGATACAATGCTACATATATGATACAAACATATCCTGTTAACGCTCCATAAGAGTATCACCAGTCCAGTTTGTTTCTACCACATTGAACTTCTTTCATGAAACCAACTTTCAATCATGTAGGTTGGATTCCCGCTACCGATGACTCTACTATGAGCTTAACCTCATCTCTCTCGATGATTTCAGGACCATACTCGTAGAAAGACCCTTACTCAACGGGTCAGCAAGATTCTTTTCGGGTTTTACAAAGTCCATAATCACAATTTTACTTAATAAGCGCTGAACGAACTTAAGTCTAATCTTAATATGTCTGTTAATCTTTTATTAGCATTCTCTTATTTTAGAATCTCAATGGCAGATCTTGAATCAGTATGAGCTGAGATTGAAAGTATAAGTTTAAACACGATAGAGAATTCAGACAAAAGATTCTTTAACCATTCAGCTTCAGAGCAAATCGTGTCCAGAGTAATGAGCTCAGATTCCATGGTGCTCCTGACAATTACTGTTTGTTTGCAGAATTTTCACGATACAGCAACACCATCGAACATGAATACATATCTGGTAGTAAATTTAACACTGTTGGAATCATGATCTAGTTGACATCACTATAACCTTTCATAACATCAGAATATCCAGTATAAATCAGACAATAGTCAATTGTACTTCTAAGATATCTGAAAACTTTCTCTAGTGCATTCCAGTATTCTCTATTAGGGTTACTTGTGTATATATGTAATCTACCTACTGCATAAGAGATGTCAGGCATAGTCCTGTTGGAAATATAAAGAAGTGAACCTATTAATTTTGAGTATTTCAGTTGAGACACATGCTCACTCATGTTCTTCTTTAAAGCAAATGAAGAATCAAAGGGAGTTAAAATTGGTTGTGTTTGTAAAAATCAAATTCGTGAAGCATTCTTTCAATGCTATGAGCCAGACTGAAAGAAATTCCATGAGGGGTTCTGAATATTTTCATTCTCAATATCATATCTGCAGGACCTAGATCCTTCATATAAAAATTTTAGGGGATAATCCTTTACCCTTTGGATAGCATCGAGAGAAGTTTCAAGAATAAGAATATCATCTATAGATAAAGGATGATATGCTCATTATCAAAGTTCTTAGAATAGATGCACTTGTCATGTTCATGGACAATGAATCCAAATTGTGCAACAACTTTGTTAAATTTTGGTGCCATTGTTTAGGTGCTTGTTTTAAAACCGTTCAAGGATTTCACTAGTTTGCACACTTTTTTCCTGTCCCTTGACAATAAGTCATTCTGGCTGGTCTATATAGATTTCTTCTTCAAGATTGTCTTTGAGAAAAGTGGTTTTCACATCCATTGATATATGACATGTTATGAATAGATGCAGTACAAGAAGAATTTGATAAAGAGATCCTAGTAATAGGAGAATAAGTGTCAAAGAAGTCAATACCTTTTTTTTTGGGGTGAACCCTTGCAACTAATCTGGGTTTGTATTTGTCGAGTGCCATCGAGTCAGAGTTTCTTCTTGAAGATCCATTTACAACCTACAGGTTTGCATCCTGGAGGAAGGTCAGTGAGAATTCAAGTTCTATTCTCTATTATGGACTTAGTCTCACTGTCAATGACTTCTCTCTAGAAAAAAATTCAGAAGAGTCCATTACTTTCTTGAAGAGCTAGAATCACCCTCCACAAGATAGGTAAAGAAATCTTTACTGAAGAATATAAGAGTCCTAATTCTTTTACTCCTTCTAGGTTCAGAATCATTTACAAGAGCAGAACTGAAAGAAGGGATATTAGAGATAGAATGAGTGTAAGAAAAATCACTAGGGATTCTATATTTGAAAAGAAAGATGTTTAAAGTAAATAACATCCCTATCTTCGATGATGGGTGTTGTTGGATATTCACTAATCTCAGAGTCACTGAGAATCAATTAACATTGCTATCTAGTGTATATCCGATGAAGATAACATCAACAGTCTTGGAGCTGATTTTCTTTTTTTTTCGGTTCCGGTATTGGAACCTTAGTCAGGCAACCCTAGACTTTGAAGAATTGAATGTTAGGCGCTCTTTTTTTTCAACGTTCATAGAGAGTAACATTAGAGTCTCTTTGGGAAACCCTATTGAGAATAACAGGTAGAAAGGAGAGCTTCTCTTTAAAGGTTTTCAGGTGCACCTGAGCTGAGTACATGCAATTAACTATATCCATCAGTGTTTTATTTCTTTCTTTCATTTGCATCATTAGACTGAGGTGTATAGGGAGCAGTTACCTCATGGATAATGTCGTGCTCTTGGCAAAATTCTGTCATTTTATTTGGAGTATATCCCCCACGATCAGATCTTGGATTTTGATCTTCTTTTCAAGCTGATTCTCAGCTTTGCTTTATACACCTTGAACCAATCGAGGACTCATCCTTGGATTTGAAAGATAGGTATAACAGAATTTTGAGTAGTCATCAATGAATGTTACAAAATATCTCCTACCGTCTCGGGTGAGTACTCTATTCAAGTCACAAACATCACTATGAATAAGTTCGAGGGTTTCAGAATTTTCTTATGATAGAATGAAAAAGTATTCAGACATGTTTGCCTTGAACATATATTTCATATTTAGGATGAGTCAAAAGACGATTTAGGAATGAGATTCAAATTAGTCACATTTTGATAAAATTGAAATTGACATGTCCTAATTGTTGTGAAGATGCCCCCACGACCGGATCGACTGGGGCGGCGCAACGGATACAAAACAGGATCTATTAAGACAACACGAAAAAGAGAAGAAGAAGATACTCCAAAGTAGATAGAAAATCAACAAACAATATAACGTGATTCCACCGATCAAACAGATCGTGTGTATATCCACGGGAGAAGGGGGAGAAGATTTATTAAAACTTTGGGGGAGTATAATAATATTACTTACAACTCACGCTGAGAAGATTATAAGCCCTTGATGGTCGCCAAGAACAGCGAACTCTTGTGGTTAAGCTTCTCTCACGAATCTCTTCCCTAAATGAATTACACCATAGAAATTATAATTTATTGGATTCTCTTGGAATACATTGAATGCCACCTCGAAGGGGTATTTATAGACCATAAAACTCTTCTAGTCCTAAACAAACTCCATCAATCAGATAAGAAAACTTGAATCCAATTCGGACTCAAAACAGATTCAGAAAAGAAAACTGCCAGATCTGATATTAGTCAACCTTCACGACGTGTTCATGTCATAATCCTAAAAATCTCCCCCTTGACTTGAATACCTCCGAGTCTGAGAATAGCCACCATGTTTCATGTGCTCGCATCCATGCACAATTGAACAAACTTGACTTCATCTCCATCTCACTCTCTCTTCTCAATAACCCCTACATAGGGTTCACAACTTGATTAGGTCGAATAAGTTTTGGTCCAACTTGAACTTTATTACCCAACGATCTTCTTGATCTACACAAGATCTATGAAAATTTGTTCCACCATAGGAGTAACGATCTAGACTATCTTATTGCACGCCTAGCCCTAATATCCCTTTGGGGTACAACTGAACATCCGAGCGTGAATCCACCGTAGTCTCCGATTGTTGCATAACCACTGCTTCTGAAGCTGAGGATAACTGCAATCAACCAACTGTAACTTCTGAATTTGTCAACATATACACATTGCCGACCGTTCGGCTTGAAACATTACATGGGTCTCTTTGGTTCCATAAGATCACCTTTCTAACTGAAAACAAAACCCTTTCCTTTGTAGGGCTCCAAGAGAGATGAGATTGTATCTTGATTTGGGAACATGACATGCCTTGAAAAGTAGTAATACATCCATCATGAGCCCAAACTGGATTGTTTCTTCACCAATCACCTTACTTGTAGCAGAATTCCCAGGAAGACTTCTCTCTCCTTGAACTGAAGTATATGAAGAGAACATCTTCCTATTGGAACTAAAATGTTGTGAACATCCAGAATCTATGACCAGTCTATCACCACTGATCTGTCTATAATAATAGAATATCGCATTGTTCTTCATCTCTTTCAACGAGTTCAGCGACATAGCATCTACTTGTTTTCTTCTTTCGAAGTCAACACTCAGATCTAATATGCCCCTTCTTGTGAAAATAGTTGCTGTCAAATTCTTGCGTTTTAAGTTACCCGTGAAACTTTCATTATTACTTTTCCTCCCTTGAATAATGAACTTGCTCAGAATCATCATGATGAGATACACCCATTAACTAGGTGTCAATTTTGTCTTTTTTGAGCAGATGCTCCTTGACCTCATTGACCTTGATTGTAGACTTGCCTCCATAGAGATAGCTTCCCTAAAGCTCTTATATGAAGAAGGCAAAGAACACAGTAATAGAAGTGTGATCCTCATCTTTTATCTTAACCTTTATCTTATCTAGATCATTGATAATAGAGAAAAATTCTACAATGTGAGACTTGACAGGTGTACCTTCATGCATACGAAGAAGAAAGAGATGCTACTTCAGAGTCAACCTTCGCCAATGACTTCTTCAGATGGTCTTGAGTCCTCCCATAGTGAGGACGCTGTTTGCTCCATAGAAA
>JAVJIF010023558.1:0-45000 GCA_038442645.1 Agave tequilana
AAGACCAATTTATGGGATGATTTAGAGATTCGTACCAGTTCATACAGTAAAGACCAGACGGCGTTTCTATTCCAAAACTGCATATTTCATATGAGTGTTTTTTCAAGTCTTTTCTTTATTTACTGTTGCCAGTAGTGTTCATGTCTTTATTCGTAACATTTCATGTAATATATGACATATTTTATCAGTATGATTACCCGTGCCACTTCAATGACATCATGATTGTACACCCTATGTATTTCGTTGATATAAGCATTTATTGGCATCATTTATGTATTAGTAATTCGTCATTGCTTGGCCTAGTATTGTTATATTATAGACTGGACTTGATCTTGTAGCTGACCAAATTATGATAAATTTAGAATGTTACTGAAAATAACTGGGAAAGTATTGTTAGGCCTTAACGTTCGGTACAACTCTATTCATCGTATGCACGGTACTGTTACCGTTCAGTGTTACGATATTGTTCACCGTATATACGATTATCGTTACTGTACTGTTATCGTTACTGTCACTGCATCGTCCCAATGTTATAGGTAAATGAGTATTGATTATTTTTACTAATTCAATAAAAAGTAATTGAACAACTTACACTGGGATTGGGAAAATTGATGGAGAAGACAACGTCTGTATTTTGGGTGGAACCTAGGATACAGGTTGCGCAGCCGACTGAGGGTTCCACTGCAGGGTTCCTAGAGGATGACTCACATCCCATCTGTACTGTATTGTTCTACTATTTTTACAGTGAGATTACTGTTACTGTTACTGAATACCTAGCAGTACGGCCTGTTCAGCGCTAGGAAACTGAGGCCGTGGTCCCGGGTATGTACGGGACCCACCTAAAGCATGAATAATGTCTTCAACCAATCAGTTTCAATAACTTAGGACCCTGATTGACACGTGTAGTAGGGTAGTATGGGAGACGTCTATTACAGGTGGTAATTGGTGTTCGCTGACATAATAAATTTAATAAATATTTATAGCATACTATGACTGACTATATCACCTGACTGTGCATAGCTATACTATGATAGACATATGACCGGATTATATACCAGACTAGTGACATATACTAGATTACACATTTTGACATTAGTTTTTCTTTTGTCATAAGATCAGTCATATTCATTCATATCTGTTCTTGATTATCTTATTATTCTTCATTTCAGTTATCATGTTTTCATTACTTATGTTGTTATGCACGAGCACCTTTCTCTTTACACACACTCATTAGGTCGCTTCTGACGACCCTGAATTGCACGTCCAGAGTATTGGACATTTTCTTATATTGTTCAGGTGTTCGTGTGATTGTATGCTTCACGAGGAGCTGGATTCTCTCTCTTTGATTCTGGTATTCTTTCCTTTCTTTATTCCTACTATTATTCTTTGATTCCTGTATATCACACTTAGCTTCTATTTCATTCCTTGTTTCATCTGGGATCATGTGTAGTTATAATATGTATTATTGCAGTGATCGTTAATATTATGGTTTAGATTTATACCTTATTCAGGTTACTTTAGGCTTAGCGTATATACGTGGGGGTACTTTCCTCGTGTATATACGTCGCCGACTCTCGTCGCGACTCCGTTTTCACGTATTTTGGGAAGCGGGGCGTGACAGGATTTTCTTGGTATCAGAGCCAGGTTCGACATAAAACGGACTTGATTCTTACCGATAACTTGAAACAAGTTATATTTACACTGCAATATATATATATATATATATATATATATATATATATATATATATATAATATATATATATATATATATATATAGGATTCACACGATGATTTTGAGTCCACTTGAGAATTGACTATCCTTTCTTTGAAAATTTATCTCTTTGATCTTTCGATCTCTCTGATCACATCTCTCTTTTAGAGTAATCTTGATTCCATCTTGATTCCTATTTTTCTTATCGATTCTATTTTCTGATCTTGTCTCTTGGAATTGGCCACCTCATTCTAAAGCTAATAGGAGAGATCAGAGCGCGCAGCGGAATTGTGGTGTCCCAGCGAGGCAACGTAGAAGCTTGTTTGTTTCTGCTTGAAATTTGAATTCTTTTATCATTTCGTAATTTATTGAAATTTCGAGGATGAAATTTTTATAAGGTGGGTAGAATGTAATGCCCATATTTTTCAATACATGACTCAATAGTGAAAAATAATACTTTAATATGTATGTGTATTCTGTTTTAAGAAATTGTCATTTTTTTTAAAAAGTTGAGATATTATTTTAATTATTACTAATTAATTCTTTATTATTATCATCATCATCATGATTATTGTTTTTATTATCTCATTTTATGTCATTCATCTTTTCTTTTGCTTCAAAAGCCCAAGCCCACCACATCATTTTCCTTTTTCGTTTTCAAAACTGAGCCCAAGCCAATAGCAGGCCCAAATCACCTTCAAAAAAAAAAAATTGTCCCAATTTGTATACACTAGGAATTGAACTCACAACCGCATGCCTTAAGGTCCCTAGTCATAACCACTATGCCACTTTTAAATGCACTTAAGCTAAGAACCAAATATTTTTTAACCTACAATTATCCTGATAGCATCTTTTTAACTTCAACCCACGTCCTCACCCACACTCTCTCTCTTTTTACCCATATCTCTATAATCCAACCCACAAACTCATAACTCATTTGCCATTAAATCAAACCCAAATCCCATCATAATCTTAATCCTAACAACAAAATCAAATCTTAACTAATAAACCATATCGTAATCTAAAACCCATATCTTATCATATTCTTCTTTCTTCCGCCTCCACTGTGTGCTAGATCTTCCCTCCCCCCAGCCGTGAGCACACCCAGGCACCCCTCCAGGCCGTGACCGAGCTCACCCTCTCTCTCGGCCTTCTCCCCCGCAATCGCCGGAGCCACTCCATCTCAAGAGTTCTCCACTCGCTCTCAGGTTTCATCATTTTCTCTCTTTTGCAAGATCACTTTCTATGATGTATTAACATTTACAGGAAGAAAAACCTCACATTTTATCAATGGTCTCCAGTACTAACTATTCTCACAACCTAGGTCTTTATCCTAACATGAATCAAGTACTTTTAAGCTCTAAAAATATTTGAAAATTGAGAAAAATATATTCATTTTTTGGGGAAGGACAGTCAGTTGCACCTGAATTAATACATGAGAAATAGTTGCAGAGATTGAGCCAACTATATTCAAGGGCACTGATTTGCATATAACATGAGCATGTCTTAAATACAAAACTGGTTCTTTTTAATTACTATTGACTTTGATAATCTTGAACAGGGAGTGCATATCCATGCAGCTTTTTAGGTCAGTTTTAAGTGGTGCAACTACTACCATAAACTCTAGAACAAGGGCCAGGGCGATCTCCTGAGTCAATCAATATGAGTTGGGGGTTATAGTGTTTGATCCTTTTGTATGTGTGAAGAATTTATTTTTGGAATTAGATTTGTTAGCCTCTATTAAACTGATTTGGTAAGTTTTATAAAACCAGCACCTCATTGATTAGAGTTGTCATCTAAGAATCACTGACACAACAAATTCGGGAGCTGCACACATGAAACAAGAATGACAAGGTAAGAAGTTGCTTGCCTGATACATGCCCGACACATCATGCTTCAAGATGAAACTCTTCTTGTTATATTGAAATTCTAAGTAATCTTTACATGAAGAACCTGCCTCTCCATTATCATCCATTCCTCTTGAACCCTACACATGCATGGCCCCCTCACTCTTAATCTTTGCTTTCAACCACCATTTATTACTTTCCACTTACTGTTGTTACATTGCTACCTTGTTGATCCAATAACTTTAGAATAAAATATTAGAGTATTTCTGTTCTCCAAATCAGTTCAAAATTTCCCTGTAATGTTAGTGTTTACATGGTAGGACAAGAATGGATTAGCATATTTACTGAAAGAAAGCTCAGGGTCCAGAGGTATTATTTTAACAACACTTAGATTGGTATATAGTTGCTAACAGGCAAAAATAATTTTTCTAATAATGTGTATGTGTGTTATTTCTTTTCCTGAGAGAGTGTGTGTGAGTGTAGGTGTATGTTTGAGTACATGTAGTGTATAATAGTGTATATACATGCACGTGTTACTATACGTGTGAATATATGGGTGAGCTTGTGTTTTAGTTACAGCACCCGGACTCGTTCGTGCGACCGAACTCGGTGACAGGACCCGATTCGAATTTGTGCCGGTTATGAACCCGATACACTAGCAATTCGAAGACCAATTTATGGGATGATTCAGAGATTCGTACCAGTTCATACAGTAAAGACCAGACGACGTTTCTATTCCAAAACTGCATCATTTCATATGAGTGTTTGTTCTCACGCCTTTTCTTTATTTACTGTTGCCAGTAGTGTTCATGTCTTTATTCGTAACATTTCATATAAATATATGACATATTTTATCAGTATGATTACCCGTGCTACTTCAATGACATCATGATTGTACAACCTATGTATTTCGTTGATATGAGCATTTATTGGCATCATTTTATGTATTAGTAATTCGTCATTACTTGGCCTAGTATTGTTATACTATAGACTGGACTTGATCTTGTAGCTGACCAAATTATGATAAATCTTAGAATGTTACTGAAATAACTGGGAAAGTATTGTTAGGCCTTAACGTTCAGTACAACTCTATTCATCGTATACACGGTTACTGTTACCGTTCACTGTTACTGATATTGTTCACCATGTATACGATTATCGTTACTGTACTGTTATCGTTACTGTCACCGCATCGTCCCAATGTTATAGGTAACATGAGTATTGATTGTTTTTACTAAATTCAATAATAAAATAATTGAACAACTTACACCGGGATTGGGAAAATTGATGGAGAAGACAACGTCTGTATTTTGGGTGGACCTAGGATATAGGTTGCGCAGCCGACTGAGGTTCCACTGCAGGGTTCCTAGAGGATGACTCACATCACATCTGTACTGTTATTGTTCTACTGTTTTCACAGTGAGATTACTGTTACTGTTACTGAGTACCTAGCAGTACGGCCTAGTTCAGCGCTAGGAAACTGAGGCCGTGGTCCCGGGTATGTACGGGACCCACCTAAAGCATGGATAATGTCTCCAACCAATCAGTTTCAATAACTTAGGACCCTGATTGACAAGTGTAGTAGGCGTAATATGGGATATGTCTATTACAGGTGGTAATTGGTGTTCGCTGACATAATAAATGTTAATAAATTGTTTATAGCATATTATGACTGACTATATCACCTGACTGTGCATAGCTATACTATGATAGACATATGACCGGATTATATACCAGACTAGTGACATATACTAGATTACACATTTTGACATTAGTTGTTTTCTTTTATCATAAGATCAGTCATATTCATTCATATGTTGTTCTTGATTATCTTATTATTCTTCATTTCAGTTATCATGTTTTCATTACTTATGTTGTTGTTATGCACGAGCACCTTTCTCTTTACACACACTCATTAGGTCGCTTCTGACGACCCTGGATTCGCACGTCCAGGGTATGGACATTTCTTATATTGTTCAGGTGTTCGTGTGATTGTATGCTTCACGAGGAGCTGGATTCTCTCTCTTTTGATTCTGGTATTGTTTCCTTTCTTTATTCTGCTATTATTCTTTGATTCCTGTATATCACACTTAGCTTCTATTCCATTCCTTGTTTCATCGGGATCATGTGTAGTTATAATATGTATTAGTACAGTGATCGTTAATATTTTGTTTAGATTTATACCTTGTTCAGGTTACTTTAGGCTAGCGTGTATACGTGGGGTACTTTCCTCGTGTATATACGTCGCCGACTCTCGTCGCGACTCCGTTTTCACGTATTTTGGGAAGCGGGGCGTGACAGGGTTTTCTTGGTATCAGAGCCAGGTTCGACATAAAACGGACTTGATTCTTACCGATAACTTGAAACAAGTTATATTTACACTGCAATATACATATAGGATTCACACGATGATATTGAGTCCACTTGAGAATTGACTGTCCTTTCTTTGAAAATCTATCTTTTTGATCTTTCGATCTCTCTGATCACATCTCTCCTTTAGAGTAATCTTGGTTCCATCTTGATTCCTATTTTTCTTATCGATTCTATTTTCTGATCTTGTCTCTTGGAATTGGCCACTTCATTCTAAAGCTAATAGGAGAGATCAGAGCGCGCAGCGGAATTGTGGTGTCCCAGCGAGGCAACGTAGAAGCTTGTTTGTTTCTGCTTGAAATTTGGATTCTTTTATCATTCCTACTTTATTGAAATTTCGAGGACGAAATTTTTATAAGCTGGGTAGAATGTAACGCCCATATTTTTCAATACATGACTTAATAGTGAAAAATAATACTTTAATATGTATGTGTATTCTGTTTTAAGAAATTGTCATTTTTTTAAAAGTTGAGATATTATTTTAATTATTACTAATTAATTCTTTATTATTATATCATCATCATGATTATTGTTTTTATTATCTCATTTTATGTCATTCATCTTTTCTTTTGCTTCAAAAGCCCAAGCCCACCACATCATTTCCTTTTTTCTTTTTCAAAACTGAGCCCAAGACCAATAGCAGGCCCAAATCACCTTCAAAAAAAAAAAGTTGTCTCAATTTGTATACACTAGGAATCGAATTCACAACCGTATGCCTTAAAGTCCCTAGTCATAACCACTATGCCACTTTTAAATGCACTTAAGCTAAGAACCAAATATTTTTAACCTACAATTATCCTGATATCATCTTTTTAACTTCAACCCATGTCCTCACCCACACTCTCTCTCTTTTTACCCATATCTCTATAATCCAACCCACAAACCCATAACTCATTAGCCATTAAATCAAACCCAAATCCCATCATAATCTTAATCCTAACAACAAAAGCAAATCTTAACTAATAAACCATATCGTAATCTAAACCCCATATCCTATCATATTCTTCTTTCTTCCCCTCCACTGTGTGCTAGATCTCCCCTCCCCCCAGCCGTGAGCACACCCAGGCACCCCTCCAGGTCGTGACCGAGATCACCCTCTCTCTCGGCCTTCTCCCCCGCAAGCGCCGGAGCCACTCCACCTCAAGAGTTCTCCACTCGCTCTCAGGTTTCATCATTTTCTCTCTTTTGCAAGATTACTTTCTATGATGTATTAACATTTACAGGAAGAAAAACCTCACATTTTATCAATGGTCTCCAGTACTAACTATTCTCACAACCTAGGTCTTTATCCTAACATGAATCAAGTACTTTTAACCTCTGAAAATATTTGAAAATTGAGAAAAATATATTCATTTTTTTGGGGAAGGACAGTCAGTTGCACCTGAATTAATACATGAGAAATAGTTGCAGAGATTGAGCCAACTATATTCAAGGGCACTGATTTGCATATAACATGAGCATGTCTTAAATACAAAACTGGTTCTTTTTAATTACTATTGACTTAGATAATCTTCAACAGGGAGTGCATATCTATGCAGCTTTTTTGGTCAGTTTTAAGTGGTGCAACTGCTACCATAAACTCTAGAACAAGGGTCAGGGCGATCTCCTGAGTCAATCAATATGAATTTGGGGTTATAGTGTTTGATCCTTTTGTATGTGTGAAGAATTTATTTTGGGATTAGATTTGTTAGCCTCTATTAAACTGATTTGGTAAGTTTTATAAAACCAGCACCTCATTGATTAGAGTTGTCATCTAAGAATCACTGATACAACAAATTCGGGAGCTGCACACATTAAACAAGAATGACAAGGTAAGAAGTTGCTTGCCTGATACATGCCCGACACATAATGCTTCAAGATGAAACTCTTCTTGTTATATTGAAATTCTAAGTAATCTTTACATGAAGAACCTGCCTCTCCATTATCATCCATTCCTCATGAACCCTACACATGCATGGCCCCCTCACTCTTAATCTTTGCTTTCAACCACCATTTATTACTTTCCACTCACTGTTGTTACATTGCTACCTTGTTGATCCAATAACTTTAGAATAAAATATTAGAGTATTTCTGTTCTCCAAATCAGTTCAAAATTTTCCCTGTAATGTTAGTGTTTACATGGTAGGAAAAGAATGGATTAGCATATTTATTGAAAGAAAGCTCAGGGTCCAGAGGTATTATTTTAACAACACTTAGATTGGTATATAGTTGCTAACAGGCAAAAATAATTTTTCTAATAATGTGTATGTGTGTATTATTTCTTTTCCTGAGAGAGTGTGTGTGAGTGTAAGTGTATGTTTGAGTACATGTAGTGTATAATAGTGTATATACATGCACGTGTTACTATACGTGTGAATATATGGGTGAGCTTGTGTTTTAGTTGCAGCACCCGGACTTGTTCGTGCGACCGAACTCGGTGACAGGACCCGATTTGAATTTGTGCTGGTTATGAACCCGATACACTAGCGATTCGAAGACCAATTTATGGGATGATTCAGAGATTCGTACCAGTTCATACAATAAAGACCAGACGACGTTTCTATTCCAAAACTGCATCATTTCATATGAGTGTTTGTTCTCACGTCATTTCTTTATTTACTGTTGCCAGTAGTGTTCATGTCTTTATTCGTAACATTTCATATTAATATATGACATATTTTATCAGTATGATTACCCGTGCCACTTCAATGACATCATGATTGTACACCCTATGTATTTCGTTGATATGAGCATTTATTGGCATCATTTTATGTATTAGTAATTCGTCATTGCTTGGCCTAGTATTGTTATACTATAGACTTGACTTGATCTTGTAGCTGACCAAATTATGATAAATCTTAGAATGTTACTGAAAATAACTGGGAAAGTATTGTTAGGCCTTAACATTCGGTACAATTCAATTCATCGTATACACGGTTACTGTTACCGTTCACTGTTACAGATATTGTTCACCGTGTATACGATTATCATTACTGTACTGTTATCGTTACTGTCACCGCATCGTCTCAATGTTATAGGTAACATGAGTATTGATTGTTTTTACTAAATTCAATAATAAAGTAATTGAACAACTTACATCGGGATTGGGGAAATTGATGGAGAAGACAACGTCTGTATTTTGGGTGGACCTAGGATATAGGTTGCGCAGCCGACTGAGGGTTCCACTGCAGGGTTCCTAGAGGATGACTCACATCACATCTGTACTGTTATTGTTCTACTGTTTTCACAGTGAGATTACTGTTACTGTTACTGAGTACCTAGCATTACGGCCTGGTTCAACGCCAGGAAACTGAGGCCGTGGTCCCGGGTATGTACGGGACCCACCTAAAGCATGGATAATGTCTCCAACCAATCAGTTTCAATAACTTAGGACCCTGATTGACACGTGTAGTAGGCGTAGTATGGGATACGTCTATTACAGGTGGTAATTGGTGTTCGCTGACATAATAAATGTTAATAAATTATTTATAGCATATTATGACTGACTATATCACCTGACTGTGCATAGCTATACTATGATAGACATATGACCGGATTATATACCAGACTAGTGACATATACTAGATTACACATTTTGACATTAGTTGTTTTCTTTTATCATAAGATCAGTCATATTCATTCATATCTTGTTCTTGATTATCTTATTATTCTTCATTTCAGTTATCATGTTTTCATTACTTATGTTGTTGTTATGCACGAGCACCTTTCTCTTTACACACACTCATTAGGTCGCTTCTGACGACCCTGGATTCGCACGTCCAGGGTATTGGACATTTTCTTATATTGTTCAGGTGTTCGTGTGATTGTATGCTTCACGAGGAGCTGGATTCTCTCTTTGATTCTGGTATTGTTTCCTTTCTTTATTCCTGCTATTATTCTTTGATTCCTGTATATCACACTTAGCTTCTATTCCATTCCTTGTTTCATCGGGATCATGTGTAGTTATAATATATATTAGTACAGTGATCGTTAATATTATGGTTTAGATTTATACCTTGTTCAGGTTACTTTAGGCTTAGCGTGTATACGTGGGGTACTTTCCTCGTGTATATACGTCGCCGACTCTCGTCGCGACTCCGTTTTCACGTATTTTGGGAAGCGGGGCGTGACAGGGTTTTCTTGGTATCAGAGCCAGGTTCGACATAAAACGGACTTGATTCTTACCGATAACTTGAAACAAGTTATATTTACACTGCAATATACATATAGGATTCACACGATGATATTGAGTCTACTTGAGAATTGACTGTCCTTTCTTTGAAAATCTATCTCTTTGATCTTTCGATCTCTCTGATCACATCTCTCCTTTAGAGTAATCTTGGTTCCATCTTGATTCCTATTTTTTTTATCTATTCTATTTTCTGATCTTGTCTCTTGGAATTGGCCACTTCATTCTAAAGCTAATAGGAGAGATCAGAGCACGCAGCGGAATTGTGGTGTCCCAGCGAGGCATCGTAGAAGCTTGTTTGTTTCTGCTTGAAATTTGGATTCTTTTATCATTTCCTACTTTATTGAAATTTCGAGGACGAAATTTTTATAAGCTGGGTAGAATGTAACGCCCATATTTTTCAATACATGACTTAATAGTGAAAAATAATACTTTAATATGTATGTGTATTCTGTTTTAAGAAATTGTCATTTTTTAAAAAGTTGAGATATTATTTTAATTATTACTAATTAATTCTTTATTATTATCATCATCATCATGATTATTGTTTTTATTATCTCATTTTATGTCATTCATCTTTTCTTTTGCTTCAAAAGCCCAAGCCCACCACATCATTTTCCTTTTTTTCTTTTTCAAAACTGAGCCCAAGCCCAATAGCAGGCCCAAATCACCTTCAAAAAAAAGTTGTCTCAATTTGTATACACTAGGAATCGAACTCAAAACCGCATGCCTTAAGGTCCCTAGTCATAACCATTATGCCACTTTTAAATGCACTTAAGCTAAGAACCAAATATTTTTTAACCTACAATTATCCTGATATCATCTTTTTAACTTCAACCCACGTCCTCACCCACACTCTCTCTCTCTCTTTTTACCCATATCTTTATAATCCAACCCACAAACCCATAACTCATTAGCCATTAAATCAAACCCAAATCCCATCATAATCTTAATCCTAACAACAAAATCAAATCTTAACTAATAAACCATATCGTAATCTAAACCCCATATCCTATCATATTCTTCTTTCTTCCCCCTCCACTGTGTGCTAGATCTCCCCTCCCCCCAGCCGTGAGCACACCCAGGCACCCCTCCAGGCCGTGACCGAGCTCACCCTCTCTCTCGGCCTTCTCCCCCGCAAGCGCCGGAGCCACTCCATCTCTGGAGTTCTCCACTCGCTCTCAGGTTTCATCATTTTCTCTCTTTTGCAAGATTACTTTCTATGATGTATTAACATTTACAGGAAGAAAAACCTCACATTTTATCAATGGTCTCCTGTACTAACTATTCTCACAACCTAGGTCTTTATCCTAACATGAATCAAGTACTTTTAACCTCTAAAAATATTTGAAAATTGAGAAAAATATATTCATTTTTTTGGGGAAGGACAGTCAGTTGCACCTGATTTAATACATGAGAAATAGTTGCAGAGATTGAGCCAACTATATTCAAGGGCACTGATTTGCATATAACATGTGCATGTCTTAAATACAAAACTGGTTCTTTTTAATTACTATTGACTTTGATAATCTTCAACAGGGAGTGCATATCCATGCAGCTTTTTAGGTCAGTTTTAAGTGGTGCAACTGCTACCATAAACTCTAGAACAAGGGCCAGGGCGATCTCCCGAGTCAATCAATATGAATTGGGGGTTATAGTGTTTGATCCTTTTGTATGTGTGAAGAATTTATTTTTGGGATTAGATTTGTTAGCCTCTATTAAACTGATTTGGTAAGTTTTATAAAACCAGCACCTCATTGATTAGAGTTGTCATCTAAGAATCACTGACACAACAAATTCGGGAGCTGTACACATGAAACAAGAATGACAAGGTAAGAAGTTGCTTGCCTGATACATGCCCGGTACATCATGCTTCAAGATGAAACTCTTCTTGTTATATTGAAATTCTAAGTAATCTTTACATGAAGAACCTGCCTCTCCATTATCATCCATTCCTCATGAACCCTACACATGCATGGCCCCCTCACTCTTAATCTTTGCTTTCAACCACCATTTATTACTTTTCACTCATTGTTGTTACATTGCTACCTTGTTGATCCAATAACTTGAGAATAAAATATTAGAGTATTTCTGTTCTCCAAATCAGTTCAAAATTTTCCTTGTAATGTTAGTGTTTACATGGTAGGACAAGAATGGATTAGCATATTTACTGAAAGAAAGCTCAGGGTCCAGATGTATTATTTTAACAACACTTAGATTAGTATATGGAAGTTGCTAACAGGCAAAAATTATTTTTCTAATAATGTGTATGTGTGTATTGTTTCTTTTCCTGAGAGAGTGTGTGTGAGTGTAGATGTATGTTTGAGTACATGTAGTGTATAATAGTGTATATACGTGCACGTGTTACTATACGTGTGAATATATGGGTGAGCTTGTGTTTTAGTTGCAGCACCCGGACTCGTTCGTGCGACCGAACTCGGTGACAGGACCCGATTCGAATTTGTGCCGGTTATGAACCCGATACACTAGCGATTCGAAGACCAATTTATGGGATGATTCAGAGATTCGTACCAGTTCATACAGTAAAGGCCAGACGGCGTTTCTATTCCAAAACTGCATCATTTCATATGAGTGTTTGTTCTCACGTCTTTTCTTTATTTACTGTTGCCAGTAGTGTTCATGTCTTTATTCGTAACATTTCATGTTAATATATGACATATTTTATCAGTATGATTACCCGTGCCACTTCAATGACATCATGATTGTACACCCTATGTATTTCGTTATGAATCAAAAATAAGCAGCCGCTACAATTAATAATCAAAATCAAATATGATTTATGAAAAAAACCAAAACAAATGAAATATTAACTTGATTCATAAAAATCACCATGGCGAAGGATAGACGATGGCAATGAGAGAAATTCGACAAGTCTGTGATGATTGATGAAGAAGATCTAAAAAAAAAGAATTTAATCGCAAAAAATAGAATTTATTGGGCCAGAGATGAAAGAATGGCAAAATTGGAAACGACAAAATAGGAGTTAGTTATACAGAGGAGGTTAATTGAAGTGGATCACGTGACGTAGATTCAGGCTGGGGCGAAAATAAATTTGTATTTAAGGTTTCCTCAAAATTAAATTGAAAAAGGAGGAGTTCAAGGCCAAATTTCCGATTAGCTTGATCTAAATTTATAAATTTAAATATACTTCGAGATAAATGTTAAATGACTTTTAGTTGGATGCTATATTAAAATTTTAATTTCAAAAGAAAACGTGGTGATAAGAGGACTTGCTTGTCTATATATCCAACTATTTTACAAAGCACCAAAGTCAGTGGGAAATCCTCAGCAAAATTGAATCTGAAACTTAGGCCCAGCCCTACAACAGTTCAAGGCTAGATGTTGGCCCATCACCCAACTATTTGAAACTTACTGAGCCCACTGGCCTAATTAGCAACACCAGCCGGCCCATATCCAACCCCACTCTCAAACTTTTTCCTCAAATTATGCTAAGAACGCAAGGCTTCAGTTTTGTTGACAATGTATCTCTCTAATACCAGATGTCCAAGAGGGGCCCACAGTCATATTATACAGCTCTATAACCTTATATATTTTTTCCAATTCCTTGCAATCAGATCTGCAAATTTGTGAAAACCATTATCAACTTTGGGAATCAATAGGGTATATTCAGTTTTGATCAAGCAAACAACACACCCAAGCAGTTACTATGAGTAGTAACTTCATATTCTGTTCCAACACAATTCTCAATTTCTCAATCCCCCGTCTGAAATTTCTTTTTCATCCGCACTTGTCTTTTACAATTTTAATATTGTTCAATGCCACTTTTTATATAGTTGTTTTCTAAAATCGAGAAAGACCCTTTTTTTTTTTTTTTTTTTAAATGTAAAAAAGTGACTCCCTGAGTCCTGAGTTTAAAGTTCTGAATGCATCACTGGCTATTAACATTAATTTATACACTCTAGTAATTTTTTTTTTTTTTTACTAGATATGTTTTTTAGTACCATGAGTTTTATTTGATGTCCGAGTCCAACTGTCCGAGCCAGTGAACAAATTTAATTATTTTGTTGGTGTTAGCTCTTTATATTTTTCATTTTTATTTAAAACAGAAATTCAAATCAAAACAACTGCAGTAAGTAAGAGAGGTGACGGGACACTGAAGCTTAGTTTGTGCTGATTTGGAAAATTTTGGTGACGTGTTTAAATTTGATTGGTTTAAGGTATGGGTGACGTGGGACCTTTAGTGTACTGGATACGTTCTCGCTCTCCAGAGAATCCAAGTGTCCAACGCGCAAACAAGTTAATAAGTGGGGGAATTTGTTTTGCTACAAAAACTCATAAATAACCTCGCACGTGCAACGCCAGCTCAGCAAACGCGTGAGAGCCGGTGGGTCGGATAAGGCCGCGAGTCAGAGGCTGCATATCACGTGCGATCCTCACGTGGCAGAGGATCTCGCTCGAAATCCAGCCGGCTCCAGCTCACTCCCGTCACGTGCCCGCCTTCGATGTGATACGGAAGTGCGAGAACTCGCGAGAAGTTCTAGATCTTCTCGCGGCGTGGTCTGCAAGTTATCGCGGGCACGTCGCGAGTCGGGAGTCCCGGTCGCCTGTCACATGCTCTGACTCGGGACCGGAGAGAGTGATAATTGGGTCCATCTAGTGGACCTACGTACGCGGTGGTGCCACGGAAGTTGGACTCTGTTCGTGGACCCACACGCTCGGGGTTTAAGTGGGCCCCTACAGTAATTGACCCGAATTACGTCGGGGGACAAAGTTAATTGCGAGTCAAGTCTCAAGATTAATTTAGTTGGGTGATTACAGGAAGAAAACACTTTGGGTTTCCACTAATCTCGAAACATTAGTGTAATTTCTCGTGAGGTAAATTCCTTCAGAGAATTTATCTACACTCAATTTGTGAGCGGGAAAGTAGAGCAAAACATACACTAAAGAATTTACGTGAAAAATCCACCAAAGAAAAACCACCATGAAAAAAAGAGAGAGATTTCACTAAGTAAGAGATATTACAAGGAATTCTGAGCACTCTATTACACTCTCTAAAAAAAGAGAGATTTCACTAAAACTTGAGTATTAAGTGCGGCATACGACAGAGTTACCTCATAGAGAGAGAGAGGGGGTATGTAAATCAGCTGACACAGGAGGTAACTCCCTCCTATGTCGCAGTCAAAAATCGTATTTTCCGAGTGAATTTTCAAGATCCGCAGTCAAAATCGTATTTTCCGAGTGAATTTTCAAAATCCGATCGCACATTATCATCTTCATATTCTAAGATATACATATATAAAAAATCAAGTGATTTGAAGTTCGTTTACTTATTGATCTAATCGTTCCATTTTATTCTATTGTTAAAAAACTGTTAATGTTTGAACCCAAAGAAAATGGAGTAAACAAACTTCAAATCACTTGATTTTTTATATGTATATATCTTAGAATATGAAGATGATAATGTGCGGTCGGATCTTGAAAATTCACTCGGAAAATTAATTTTTGAGTGCGACATAGGAGGGAGTTGCCTCCTGTGTCAGCTGATTTACATTTCTATATATGTGTGTGTGTGTGTGTGTGTGTGTGTGTGAGAAAAATGTACCTAAGCCGCCAGCAGAGAGACTCTCTCAGTTGTCACTTCAATATGCTCGCAAATTATTGCATCATGATCGCAGTCCACTGTAACATAGTGAGGTGGCAGTCCTTAGAAAAGACTGCGATCATGGCAGCAGTTCTCATAAAAACACTGTGACTTAATCACAGTCCTCATATAAAACTGCGACCATGGTACTAGCACTCAAAATTGTGATTGAAATTCGGCTAAGGTACAGATTCCTCTCTCTCTCTCTCTATGTATGTATGTATGTATGTATGTATGTATGTATATATATGGGATCGTGAGGTCAGTGGCTAATTTTCTCATATGTCACACCTAAAACTTCATTTTACACCGCAAATGCAAGATCCGATTGGTGATTATGATCTTTATTTCTTAAGACATAAGTATATTAAAAACCAAGTGATTTTTTATCTTATTTACTCATAGATCTAGTGGTCTCATATATTCTATTGTTGAAAAATTGTCAATTTTACAACACTTTAATGCATTAGTAAAAGAAGTTTAAAACTCACGATTTTTCATATATATGTATATACATCATACGGCATGAAGATCATTTTGAACAGTATAGAACTTGCATTCGCATTGTGAAAATGAAGAAATTTCATTTTATGACCACTCACTTCTCATTTTCAATATGTGTATGTATTAAATTTCTGGAGAGCAACACTGTATTTTGGACTTGAACCAGTATGGATTTCCCTAGACAAAAGAAAATAAAAACGAAGAAATATATTTAGGCTTTAACTTGTGGCATTTCTGAAGTTTTGATTATAAGCATGGACTTAACCCAAGCACACATCCTTAAATGCACCAAATCTCAGCTCCAGCTGTCAAAAGCTGGACAGGAACAATAAAAAAAGAAATTTGGTTTATTAACCTTGCAATTTGAGTCTGCATCCTGACAAATCACCCATTCACTACTGACAACCTTTATGCTCTTTTCAAATTAGTAATAAACAATGGGAACTTTAGGTTAAAAACCATTCTAAATGACATATTTGAATCTTAGTTTCTCATACTTGAAAAAAATTCAAGCAAGGATATCGGTACACAGAAAATTGATTAAGGCACACATCAAATTATTACATCAAAAAAATTGATTAAAACACATACAATTTTTTTTAAAAATATTTTCAAAAATATCCCTCTTCCTCTCTCGGCGGTGAGTATTGGAAGGAGGCCAGAGAATGTTCAACAGTGATTTAGAAAGTTTTAATATTGCAAATAAATATTAAAAATGCTAAATATTAAAAAAATTAATATTAACATAAAAAAAATACAAATTTGCATGACCACAAAATTAACTGTAACTGGGCTATAAGTGAGTGGTAATCGAGTTGCAACTGAGTGACAATTGGGTTGTGTAAGTCTTTTACGAATTACGTCCAAACAAACGCCGTAGTTGTAACTGGGTTGTAAGTTATTTATGAATTACGGACTTTTACGCGAAACAAACGGCCCCTTAGTCGACTTATATTGAGGCTATAGTCGACTGGGGTCTGTTCAAAAAATATTAACTCTCTGTTGGTTGCCTGTGACTTACCTAGTCGACTACCCTATCTTGTATAGTCGACTACACTTGGTACTAGTCGACTTACAAGCCAACTATAGTCGACTAAGTCTGGATCAAAAAGATATGTGCTCTCTGTTTGTTACTTATAACAAATTTTAGTCGACTACCCTATCTTGTGTAGTCGACTACTCTAAGCACTAGTCGACTTATCACCATCCATAGTCGACTAATAATGGCCAAAAGAAGATGTCCACTCTTTGTTTATTTTCGGTAACTGAGGCTAGTCGACTAACCTATCATATTTGGTCGACTAAGGGTGGTTCCAGTGACTTGTCTACCCATTTTCCCATCTATAGTCGACTTAGCCCAAGGGCTAGTCGACTAATACAGTTGAAATTGCCTAGTTAAGTCGACTATCACAGAGTCTGAAAATATCAATTCCTTATAGTTTTAACATACGTTTTCCATCTTAACCATAATAACACACTTGTTAAAAATAAAGTTGGACTCCCCCTTCGGTCTCCTCTGGTTAAACCCAGTCCCTTCCTCCTATACGTTATTCAACGCAACATTCTCCCCTTCGATCATCTCCGGTTCAACCCGGTCCCCTCCTCCTATACATTATCATATATTCTCCCCTTCGGTCACCTCCGGTTCAACCCAATCCCTTCCTCCAAATATGCAATAATTATATCCTTCATGTAATAACCACATTCGAGGATTAATAAGACAATGTCAACATAAATGATTCTCATGCTTTCTACTTTTACATGATGCCAATATTATGGAAGTTATTAACATGTATAAGTAACCACTTATTAATTTAACAACATGCAGGCCTTTTCAAGATAACTAACATATTATATCATCCCAATATATGTGTAGCCAAATATATGCATAAAGTCAAGTATGATGTTCATTCATAAAACTATTTTTTTTAAAAGGCATGTGTTTAACTACCATGTATATACACGATAACGTGTCGATCATGCACCCATGTAAGCGTTCATGAGAATACAACAACATAACGCCACATGATTGTTTATAATGTACACATAAGCATATAAACCATGCACAAGCATCATCGTTCATTTTCTCGTCCATTTATAACTTGGCAATTTCCTACTTTATTTCAAGTTTTACTCTACCTACTATGTTACTAGGGCTCGGATCTACTCACCTTTGAAGAGAGTATCTCCTTATCAAGCTTGGTCTCCCGCTATAATGGAGTCTACAAGGCTACAATAACATCATAATTAGTTCTTAGTTAAAGGAGTATAAGAGGGGTAGTAGTCTTAAGGATTTGCTTACCTTTTTCATCAATATTACCCTCCTAACTCATTATCCTAGATTAACCTTGTCTTCAAGAATTTCCTCTAAGGTGATGTTAGATCATCACTCTACCATATTCTATTTGGTCTTTGGAGGAGATAAAACATGTAAAGGAAGCTTTTTTCTTGTATAAAGGAAGTAAGGGAAGTTTTGTGAGGGAATGAAAGGGAGAAAGAGAGTGTGTAGGTGAAGAGAATGGAGGGAAAAACAAAGGGATGTTGACTATTTTTTCCTAGCCTTGGCCGGCTGCAAATGGAAGGAAGGGAAAAATATTTTGGAGTTGGAAAATGAAGAGAAAGAGAGAGTGTGCCAAATGAGAGTTTTCTCTTCATCCTCCCTATTTATACTCCATTCCCTTCAAGGATATCATGACAAGTGTCCTCTTAACAACATCTCTCTACACCTATATCTTACATCTATAAGTAAGGTTCCATCCCTCCCCCCTTCATGAGGTACTTGTACCCACAAGTATGGTGGGGTTATGGTAACAAAGTCAACATGCTTGTGTATTTTAATTCATATACATACATACTAATATATACATACTAATATGTATAGTATAATGTATAGTATAATGTATAGTATAAGTATCTTACATGAATATTTGCTTCCCTATCACCTCCCTAGAGCATTTAAATGTTAAGAAAAAGGTGATTAGTTAAGGCAAGTGTTACATTCTACCCTCCTTATAGAAGTTTCGTCCTCGAAACTTAACGTACCTTAAAACAAATATGGATAGTCCTTCTGTATCTCCTCTTTCAGTTCCTAAGTTGCTTCTTCTATACGGTGATTCCTCCATAAAACTTTGACCAAAGAAATATTTTTGTTTCTCAGTTGTTTCTCCTTGCAATCTATGATTTACACTGGCTCTTTCGTGTATGACATATCTTTTTGTATTTGCAGAGGTCCATAGGAGATTATATGATCAGGATCAGGTACATACTTTCTTAGCTGAGAGACATGAAATACATTATGCACCCTTTCCAAAACAGAAGGTAAGGCTAAACGATAAGCAACCGGTCCGATTCCATCTAATATTTCAAATGGTCCTACATATCTAGGAGCTAATTTGTTCTTATTGCCGGTGCGTCTTACTCCCTTCATTGGACATACCTTCAGGAAAACTTTATCCCCTACCTCAAATTCCAGTGGTATGCGGCGATTGTCTGCATAAGCTTTCTGCCTACTCTGAGCTGCTTTCATCATTTTCTTAATTAACTTGATCTTATCAGTGACTTCTTGAATTATGTCAGGGCCGAATATCCTTCTATCCCCAACTTCCTCCCAACAGATCGGTAATCTACATTTTCTATCATACAATATTTCAAACGGAGGCATACCAATGGTGGACTGATAACTATTATTATAAGCAAACTCCACTAAAGCTAAGTAGTTGTCCCAACTTTCCCCAAAATCTAATACATAAGTCCTCAACATATCTTCCAATATTTGAATAGTTCTCTCTGACTATCCATCTGTTTGGGGTGTGCTGCTGTACTGAGTTGCAATTTAGTGTCCATAGCTTCGGACACTCTCCTCCAAAATCTAGATATAAATGTAGGATCCCGATCTGATACAATGAACTCAGGTACTCCATGCAGTTTAACTATTTCTCGGATATATACTTGAGCAAGTCTTTCCATAGAATAATTGATTCGGATAGGCAGAAAGTGGGTAGATTTAGTAAGTCTTTCTACTACTACCTTGACTGTTCTAGTCCTTGGGATGTCCGAGAAAGTCCAGTAACAAAATCCATGGCAATGTGACACCACTTCCATTCAGGAATCGGTAATGGTACCAACAATCCCGGGGCTTCTTATGTTCCGCTTTCACTTGCTGGCAAATTAAACACTTGTAGGCAAACTTGAAAATATCTATTTTTATTCCATCCCATCAAAAGTTATGACGCAGATCCTGATACATTTTTGTACTCCCCGGATGAGCTGTATACGGGGTACAATGAGCCTCCTGCATTATTTCTTCCTTAATCTCTACTACCTCCGGCACACATATTCTACGTCTGAATCTCAGTACATTATTTTCAATTTGAAACTCCTTGAGTTCTCCTTCTTATAATTTCTTCATAATTTTCCTTATTTGAGCATCTCTTTGTTGGGCCTCTTTGATTTTGTCATATAGATCAAATTGAATGCTTACTTGATTCAATTGATACTTAGCATTGGAAGGATCAATGACTCGCACCTCTACTTGCATTTCCTCTAGATCTCTTAATATTCTTGTTTGGCGAGTTATCAGAGTGGCCACTGTTCCTTCTAATTTCCGACTTAAGGCATCAGCCACCACATTGGCCTTTCCAGGGTGGTATTGGATAGTAATATCATAATCCTTCATTAGTTCTACCCATCTCCTCTGTCTCATATTCAGTTCTTTTTGTGTGAAAATGTACTTCAAATTTTTATGATCAGTAAAGATTTCACAAGACACTCCATACAAGTAATGTCGCCAGATTTTTAAAGCAAAAATCACAGCGGCTAATTCAAATCATGAGTGGGGTAATTTCTTACATGAATTTTCAATTGCCGGGATGCATAGGCAATAACTCTCCCATGTTGCATTAACACACATCCCAGTCCCAATTTTGACACATCACTATAGATGATAAATCCTTCAGTTTTCGTAGGTACAATTAGAACAAGAGCAGATGTTAACTTCGTTTTAACTTCAAGGAAGCTCTTATCTTGTTGTTCTCCCTATACAAACTTCTTATTCTTTCTACTAAGTGTGTTAATGGTGCCACAATTAGAGAGAATCCTTCTACAAATCTTCTGCAGTATCCAGCTAGCCCCAAGAAACTTCGAACTTCAGTGATATTTGTGGGTCTAGGCCAGTCTTTGATTGCTTCAATTTTCATTGGATCTACTGATATTCCTTCCTTGGAAATAATATGGCCAAGAAGCTCTACTTGTTCCAACCAAAATTCACATTTCCTCAATTTAACATAAAGTTGCTTCACCCTCAAGATTTGGAGGACAATTTTAAGATGATTTTCATAATCTTCCATATTCTTTGAATAGATCAAAATACCATCGATAAATACCACCACAAACTGATCAAGATATGGTTGGAACACTCGATTCATTAGGTTTATAAATGCTGCTGGGGCATTAGTGAGTCCAAAAAGCATGACTAGGAATTCAAAATGTCCGTATCTTGTTCTAAAAGGCGATTTGGACACATTTTCTAGCTTGACCTTTAGCTGATGATACCCCGACCTAAGATCTATCTTAGAAAATACACAAGACCCTTATAGTTGATCAAATAAGTCATCAATCTGAGGAAGAGGGTACCTAGTTTTGATAATGGCCTTATTCAATTCCCGATAGTCAACATATAATCTCATACTCCCCCATCCTTCTTCTTGACAAATAGCATAGGTGCTCCCCAGGGAGATACACTTGGTTGGATGAAACCTTTATTTAATAATTCCTGTAGTTGAGTTTTAAGTTCCTTCATTTCTATAGGGGTCATACGATATGGTGCTTTGAAATTGGGGCAGTACCGGGCATCACATCTATTGCAAATTCTACATCCCATTCTGGGGGAAAGCCTGGTAATCTTCTGGGAATACATCAGGAAACTCATTCACAGCTGGAATAGTCTCAATTTTGATTTCAGTTCTAGTGGATCCAAACTGAAGCCAGAAATCCTTGACATCCCTGCCTCATTAACTTGGTAGCTTTAATGGCCGATATGTAGGGTATACATGATTAACCTTTACCCCTTCAAAAATGAACTCCAGAACTTCTTCCATTTTAAAGATTATCCTCTTCCTATTACAATCCACATGGGCACCACAAGCAGATAACCAGTCCATTCTTAATATTGCATCAAACTCTATCTCGTCCAGCTTAATCAAATCAATAGATGTTTTCATCTCCCCAATCATCGCTTCACAATTCACATATTTAGTGCTAGATATTATCTTTACCCCTATGGGTGTGGATACAACCAACTGAAATCCTAGGGGTTCTGATACTTGATTTAATTTATAAGCAAAAGCACTAGATATGAATGAATGAGTAGCTCCAGGATCAAACAATGCATGACCAATATGTCCTGATATGGAGACCATACCTTCCACTACTGCATTCGAGGCCATTGCTTCTCGATGGGTTAATGCAAAAGTTCTTCCTTGAACCCGTGACTGTTGGACGGATGACTGAGTTGTAGCAGGTCGTGGAGCATTACTGGGCAGCATAAAATTACTGGTTGGTCCCTGGGAGGGTTCATTCTCGTAGCTGGCCTCCCACTTTCCCTACTCTGCCCTTGGCTTCCGTGCCTCGTCGGGCAATTTTTTTTAAATACCCCACTCCTCCACAATTATAGCAAGCCCTAACTTGTATGCAGTTTTCATAATGATTTGTTTTACATTTCTGGCACTAAGGGGCCTCCGAGAATCTAGGGTGGGACATAGAGGTAGTCTGTGCTTTCGAGAAAGTGTCTCTGTTTCTCAACCATGTTCCTCTGCCTCTGGCCCATTCTCCTCTTAGAAGAGTGGCATTAAACCCAAATCCCTTACTACTGGTGGATCCTGATGCCACTGACATGATGGTCCTTGATATCGGGGACGCTTTGAGTTGGAAAATTCCTTCACCCAATCTTCATGACCTTCTTGCATATGCATTTCTACCTCCAAGGCTCTTTCCACAGCTTGAAGATAATTCTTCAGTTATAGAGGAATCAATCTGCCTCGAATTTCTGATTTCAGGCCCTTCACGAACTTCTTTGTCCTCTCTGTCTCACTCTTCACCAAGGCAACAACATACCTGGATAATTGGGTAAAACTCTAGTCGTATTGGGACACATTCATCTGGCCTTACCGTAATTCCAGAAATTCTGACGCCATCTTGTCTCTGTCCGTCTCTGGAATATATTTTTCAGTGAATTTATTCACTAAAAATTCCCAGGTGATTGGTTCTCTTGTACTTTTCACACTACTCTTCATCGCCCTCCACCAGTATTCTGCTTCCTTTTGAAACATAAAGGAAGAGAAAGATATTCTCTGCTCATCGGTGCAGTTCATTACATCCAGGATCTTCTCTATCTGGAGAAGCCATACTTCAGCTTGTAAGGGATCCACCTCCCCTTCAAATACAGGCGGTTTCATCTTCTGAAATTGTTTCAATGCTCGGTGGAAGTTGTTATCATTTGCTCTTGTCATTAACTGAGTGAGCCAATCCGGCATCACCCCTGGAGTTCCAAGACCTCCTCTTATCTGGACTTCTGAACTTCATTGTTGTCCATGGGGTGTGCACTTCTGATTGGTCACTAATGTTGCATATTTAATATCATATGTCCATACTTATTATAGAATAAAAGCCTGCATTGTCTTAATTAATTGTTTGATTTATTTGCAGGCCCAATCCTTAAGGAGATGAAGAGAAATGAGCCCAAAAGCCCACCAGAATTCTGAATTAAATCAGAGTTAATTCGCACACACAAAATCAGGGCAAAATCAAGAGGTTGAAACCGGTTGAGAAGAATCCTCTTAGAATCGATCGGTTAAAGCCAAGAATTCAAGGCCATTTCGTCAGAATCCGGGACTCAAACGAAGAAACTAACAAAGGATAAAGTCAGAAGATAATCCCATGATGACCCACCAACAGGGTGTGGCCATCTGGCCACACCCTGGCCGCGGAAACGCGGCAATAGCCGCGTTTCCGCGGCAATCTTTGGGAGTTAGGGGGAGCGTTTGCTCCCCCGATCTCCCCGGGATCCTGGTTGTTGGGTTTATGCCTATAAAAGGCCTGTACTTGCGCTAAAAATGGGACGCCAATGCAGATTAGGAATTAGCCTAGTTTTAATTCTTTGTAGTTTAAGCTTTTCTTCTCTTGTTATGTAATTTGTATGTACTTAGGGTAGAAGAAGATTCATGTAAGTAAGAGAGAGGCTGACGTTGAGAGTGACACCGATGTACCCTCCTCCTTTCTTTCATTGTCTCAGCAAGTAATAAAGGTAAATGATTTGTTTGTTTTCTATTCTGCTTTACTTTACATTTGTTTTGCTTTCCTCTTCCTCTTCTACTTTACCTTGGTGGTATTTGTTGAGTTTACAAGTGAAATCCAAAGCAAGTATAACTAAGCTACGTGAGAGCCAGCGATAGTTCATGAAGACGTTCTCCTCTTCCAAGATCCGCATCACTTCGTTCTTGCTAGGCTTGACGATATAATGTGCACGGGGACTGAGCTCGAGCTTATGATCTATGCGTTGAACGCCTCCGAAGCAAAGGTAGAACATGCAACGGTTTCCAGGTAAGTCATCACTCAACCTAGGTAAGTATTCTTTCCTTTCTTTTCTTTCTCTCATTTCTGTAAATTATATCACCACCTCCTCCAACTCTTTCTTCTCCACTTCATTGTACATAGTCGCTTTTCATCGTTTTCTGATTTGTCCACCTTCTTCATCTTTCATTTTCTTCTTAACTTTAACTATAACTTTATTTTTCATTTTTATAACTTTAAAAACAGAGAAGAACCTTCGCTTTTTTTCTTAACGATTTCAATAAAGAACTGTAAAGCTTCCATCGCAAACCCTCCTTGTGGATCACGACCCGCATAGCCACTTGCTATAGCGGAAGAATTGAGCACTTGCACATCTCCTTTCTTAAGTTCTATAATCTCGTATTTTGTGTGCAGGTTTACCTCAATCAAATTTTGGCGCCGTTGCCGGGGAGGGTAAAACGGTTTTTATTGAAATCTGAATTTTTATTGAAAATTTTTTAGAACTAAACGAATTTTCTTCTCTGTTGCAGGTTATAGGGCAAGCAAAGCAGGAAAATAAGTTTACAGTGACATACAAGTGGTATTGGGCCTCTGCTCTAGAAAGCAGAGACCCATTGCCCTCTGAATTGCCGCGTTTCTACGGCAAAAGCCGCGGATCCGCGGCAATAAAGAGCTGACTACTAACAGGTTTTTGCAGGGCTGCTAGCTTTGTAAATTCTAGTTTGCTGCAATTATTTATTTCTTATATACCATCACAAAAACCTGCTAATAATCAACAGTAAAAAGTTTATTGCAAAAGTTAAAAATTGATTAGACGTTTGCATTTTAGGCACGTGTCTTTTCAATTCATTTACTTTTACTGTTGAAGAGTGCTGGAGCAAGGTACGTATGCATTGCATTTAGCATAAGACTCACTTCTTGGTTGATTTATATCGCTTTGAGTGAATCTTACATATCTTGTACACTTGCACAAATTGATCTTAAGGGCACTAACCCATTAACAAGATAAGGTGGGGATTTGATCACCCTTCCTTAGCCCAAAAATCACATTCCAAGCACTCACTAACTCAAGCCTAACTAAAATTGAGTAGACGTTGGCCCTAGGGACATCTCGGACTCAATTAGGAGATTATCCTAAGGGGGAAAAATGTTAGAATCTAACTCCTATAAAATCAGTGTCTAGGAAAGGGATTGAGGGCCGAAAGCCCGAAGGTTGGTGGTTATTTAATTAAGGAACGTCTTTGACGGAAAACCTCCCACCAACCTTTCCCTGACCTGGCTGATTAGCTTGTGGTTAAAGTCTACATTAGACCTCCCGTGGATAGTCTAACCAGTTAGGAGTCGTCTAGGTCCTAAGTCTACCCTAACTTAGGCTAGAATTTTTTCTTTTTTGTTTGTTTATTTGTTTGTTTTTCTTTATTTGTATTCTATTGTGTGATATGGACTATAATAATAATTTTTTCAACTACAATAATAATCCATATTACACACCGACTTCATTTTCGGATATTACCAACCCGGCATATCATAACTTTGACCAACCTAGTGTGCCAGATTGGTCTTATCCGAATCAATATGACCCATACCCCCCATCTAATAACTATAATTTCCATAATGATTTCAACTCTTCACCGAGTCAGTGGGGATTCACCTCCCCCGAGTATAATTTCCAACCACCTTGCCCTCCTTCTCCACCCCGTCCACATTATGTTCAAGATTCATACTCAGTTTCACCCATCCAAAATAGGAAACCATCAATTATGGAAATGAGTATGCGTGAGTCCAAACACAAATCCCAAAATCTGATGGACTCACAATTTTACTTCCACTTCCAAGACAATTCTTTATCTTTTCATCAAAACAATGAAGCTATCAACTATGAAAAGATGCTTGAAGCCATGATTCAGGCTCAAACCACTCGTAATCGTGACATAGATATGATGGTCGAATCTCTACGTTCTCACCGTTGGACCAGTTCTGATGTCACACACCCATTCTGTTAGAGCCGAAGAGTCAGGTTGTTTTGGAAATCAAGATTCTATTTCAGAACAACTATTTGAACTTGCCCAAACTCAAAATTTTGAAAAAGATATTGACAGTTTAGCAAGTTTTCCTTTTCCTAAAATAGAACTTGAAAATGAACATGATCCTGAACCCCAACTTAGTGATTCAATTCTACTTCCTGGTTCAATTATGACTCCGGTATCTTCACCTGATTTTAATCTTTTTCCTGAGTCAACATTGAATCCTGTGCCAATTCATCATGAAATTGAATCACCCATTCTTGAGGATCATATTGAACTTGACCAATTATACAATTTTGAAAATCCTATTGACAAATTGGCAAGTTCTCAACTTTTTGATATTGAACTCAATGAGATATGTGACCTAGATTCTCAAATCTGTGATCCAGTTCAACTTTCTGAATCAATCTTGACTCCCGTTTTATTACCAAACTTGAGTAATATTTTAGAGTCAGTTTTGATTCCTCCACCTATCATTCCTGAACTGGAATCACCCATATTAGGTCACATTCCATTGTTGGAAAATACATGTGGACTGGAGTTTCAACTCCTTGACTTGGACCCAATTTCTGAACCTTTTTCGACTCCTGAACCTTTACTTGACTTAAGTCACCTTCCTGAGTCGGTATTAGTTCCTGTCCTTCCTGAGTCCAAGTCAACTGTTCTATCATTTCATACTCTATTCTGGGACGAGGTGGTTGACAAATTTGACTCCGAAATTAGTTATGGAATATGGAAATTAGATGGGGTCACATACTTAATAAAAATCCTTAATGGACACATCTTTTTAATGGGTTATATTAGTGTAATTTCTGGTGGGTTCCTCCGAGACCCAAGAAAAGTTGATTGGGCCGCGTTTCGTGGACCAATCAGACCACCACCGGAACCACCACCATAAGGTAACACTTTCCTTCCCTTTCTTCTTTTTCATGCATCTATGCATTAATTCATACATTGAGGACAATGCATGAGATAGGTGTGGGGAGGGTCTAACATAACTTTTCTTTTTCTTTAAAAAAAAATTAACATTTTTTTACTTTTAAAAACTTTTTGAAAAATAGAAACAATATTTTGACTTATTTTTATAAGAAATTAAGTTAATTTTAAGGAATAGGAAAATCCAAATTAGGATTTCTTATACTTGGTCAAAATAAGATTATTTGTTTGATTTTTAGAGTTAGGAAGATAATTTGTCAAAGTAATTTGGTCTTGATCTTTACCTTGATGAAATATGCTCACTTCATACACTTACACACTTAGGGTTCAAAAACAAAGATTCTTATGCCTTATAAAAATAAAATAAAAAAAATGATGAATAAGTCTAATTATTGATTAGCTAGGTGCTTTGGCCTAAGCAAGCCTTAGTATTTATGCGAAAGATGATTAGATAAGTTTGAAAAAAAATAAAAAAATGAATAAATCTAATTATTGATTAACTAGGTGCTTTGGCCTAAGCAAGCCTTAGTATTTATGCGAAAGATAATTAGATCCTCTGATTAAGCTGGGTATTTGTGCCTAATAAAGCATAAGTATTCACGCATAAAAGGGATTCATATAATAAAATTCTTAGTTTTGTGGCCTTATTTGCTCGAGTCCTTAAGTCCGTGGGGTGTTTTCTCACCCGGTGCCCTAAGACTGTTTGGTTTGGGAGTCATCGATTAGAGGCTCGTTACATGGGCAGATTAGAAAGCCTAATAGAACTAAGGAATATTACCAAAATAAAAAAAAGAAAAAAAAGTATATATGTATAAATAAATAAGGCATAAGAGTTAGAGTAAATAAACCCTTAGTCAAAAATTTTCACAGTCACAAGTGCATATGTCTTAGGGTAAAGTAATAGACTAGATGAGAAGTACAGTTTGACTCCTTACTTTAATTGATAACAAATTTTTGAATAGAGACTAAGTTTAGGAATGAAAAATTTAGTTTTCCTATAACTTATAGATTGCTTAGATCTTACAATCATATTTCAAATATTTTTCTCTTTCAAAATGCTTTTCGAAAATACTAACTCTTTATTTCTCTTTCTTTATGGATTTTGTGGGTGCAATCCGCTGAAAACCCTCACGAGACAAAACTCGTCCTCTAGGGGGAACCTAGAGGTTTAACAGCTTGTTACACATGCTCAGTGCAATCGCGCGACCTGCGAAAGTGGTCTAATAATCCTTAGTATAGTTTAGTTGTTTGGCTCGAGGACGAGCAAAAGATAGGTATGGGGGTGTGATTGGCCGCTAATGTTGCATATTTAATATCATATGTCCATACTTATTATAGAATAAAAGCCTGCATTGTCCTAATTAATTGTTTGATTTATTTGCAGGCCCAATCCTTAAGGAGATGAAGAGAAATGAGCCCAAAAGCCCACCAGAATTCTGAATTAAATCAGAGTTAATTCGCACACACAAAATCAGGGCAAAATCAAGAGGTTGAAACCGGTTGAGAAGAATCCTCTCAGAATCAATCGGTTAAAGCCAAGAATTCAAGGCCATTTCGTCAGAATCCGGGACTCAAACGAAGAAACTAACAAAGGATAAAGTCAGAAGATAATCCCATGATGACCCACCAACAGGGTGGGGCCATCTGGCCACACCCTGGCCGCGGAAACGCGGCAATAGCCGCGTTTCCGCGGCAATCTTTGGGAGTTAGGGGGAGCGTTTGCTCCCCCGATCTCCCCAGGATCCTGGTTGTTGGGTTTATGCCTATAAAAGGCCTGTACTTGCGCTGAAAATGGGACGCCAATGCAGATTAGGATTTAGCCTAGTTTTAACTCTTTGTAGTTTAGGTTTTTCTTCTCTTGTTATGTAATTTGTATGTACTTAGAGTAGAAGAAGATTCATGTAAGTAAGAGAGAGAGGCTGACGTTGAGAGTGACACTGATGTACCCTCCTCCTTTCTTTCATTGTCTCAGCAAGTAATAAAGGTAAATGCTTTGTTTGTTTTCTATTCTGCTTTACTTTATATTTGTTTTACTTTCCTCTTCCTCTTCTACCTTACCTTGGTGGTATTTGTTGAGTTTACAAGTGAAATCCAAAGCAAGTATAACTAAGCTACGTGAGAGCCAGCGATAGTTCATGAAGACGTTCTCCTCTTCCAAGATCCGCATCACTTCGTTCTTGCTAGGCTTGACGATATAATGTGCACGGGGACTGAGCTCGAACTTATGATCTATGCGTTGAACGCCTCCGAAGCAAAGGTAGAACATGCAACGGTTTCAGGTAAGTCATCACTCAACCTAGGTAAGTATTCTTTCCTTTCTTTCCTTTCTCTCATTTATGTAAATTATATCACCACCTCCTCCAACTCTTTCTTCTCCACTTCATTGTACATAGTCGCTTTTCATCGTTTTCTGATTTGTCCACCTTCTTCATCTTTCATTTTCTTCTTAACTTTAACTATAACTTTATTTTTCATTTTTATAACTTTAAAACAGAGAAGAACCTTCGCTTTTTTTCTTAACGATTTCAATAAAGAACCGTAAAGCTTCCATCGCAAACCCTCCTTGTGGATCACGACCCGCATAGCCACTTGCTATAGCGGAAGAATTGAGCACTTGCACATCTCCTTTCTTAAGTTCTATAATCTCGTATTTTGTGTGCAGGTTTACCTCAATCAACTTCCCATCACACTATAGTGTGACACATCGAGCGATAAAGACTTATTGGGTGATAGTTGATTTAGATCCATGCGTCCTTACTATAAGATAAGGACGTCTAGTCAACATACTTCACATATGTGAAAGTAATTTTAGATAAAATTTTAGTTTCATGCAATCACTTTAATACAATACTCATTATCACTTTGCAAACAAGTAATTTACTATATGTATATATTTATATGTACACCCCAAAACGAATACAAAGATATTACATTGATATATCTACCCTTTGGATATCCGAATTAACCCATGTGCATACATTCGAGATGTGCCAGGGCATATACAACATAACTCTTAAGATATCCATCAACTAGCACACTTAGCTTACACATATATATACATATCAAAAGTAATTGCTCATAGATTCATCCTTCATAGGGTAGAGTCTCCCCACTCGAGTCCCCGCTAGTACTGCTACTATCCTCGCTATCATCCATGCCTTCCTCGGAGTCTCCCCCTGGTAATTCATCTCCTGCGCAGCACCAATCATCCAGATCATCATAAAGGTCCATATCATCTTCTCATGTTTCACCCCAAAAGACACCTTCATAAGTGAATCCTCTTCGGGTCTCTTCTTTTATTGTACTAGTATCCTCTATCTCTACTACATCAAGTGAATCCCCAACCAAACTCTCCGTATCGACAATGGTTAGTTCAGGCTCATTAGACGCTTGAGACTCAACCTACTCATGGTCTATGTGGTCTGGGGCTGCAAATATGATCTCTGGGTCAGTCTCATCAGACTCATATCCCCAATCCATAGAACTTGCCGTCCAATTTACACTCGAACTATCCGAGTTAGAGACTGACCAATATATGTCAGAGTCCCCCATCTACATGCAATCAAAGAGTCATATCAATCTCAATCCCATAAAATAGTCTCGACATACTACTATAATAAGAAAGAAGCAAAATATATATATATACACACTTGCACTTACACTTATCCTTGGTCTACCCGTAAGTCTCATGTTTTAGAATAACTTAGGTTCAATAGATAATTTAATGATTCCCTCGTCCCAGTGTCTCATACCACTAGAAGCTGTTACTGAGAGCCCGCACCCTCAGCCAACTCACCCGAATCGGAATGTGCGGGCGCCACGATTCTGATGCGAGGAAATAATCAATTACCTCTTGACTCACGGTTACTCCGTCACATAAAACCCACTACCTAACTACAATCACATATCCATACATATAAGCCTAACAATTACATTTCCTCCTACTTCCGACTTAACCTTCTCCTTCTACCTATAAACCTTGGCTCTGATACCAACTGTAACGATCCCAGTCTTATAAACTTCCATTTTAATCACAATCATCACAGATTATCCTTAATCCAAGCGTGGGACCCATCAAGATATAACACCTCAATTCTGCTAACATCAACTTACTTAATACTTTGCAACATTTTCCACTTTATATGCATAGATAATCTCAACATGATTTATCATATTTGCGAAACATTGATCCGACAACTCATTTGAAAACATAGTCTATACATTACTATTCTATAAAACTCCACAATATAATACAGGATTTAAGTCTAGCACTAAGCATTTCAATATTTACAATTTCATGGCAAACATCCAAATAGAAATTTTGCATAGTTTTCTAAAATAATATACATATCACAAGAACATGCAAAAAGGGTGAAAATATCTCTGTTGTCACCTATCCCGCATATGTTGCCATTAAGTGGGTCCCTTTCCTTTGTCCAAATATGAAGGTGGTAATAAAACAGAGTGAGCTCGACAGCTCAGTGAGTAAAACAATATTTATATGCATGACCACTATATAGGTTTATTTGGAATTTTATCATCAGGTTAACAATTGTAATTTATACTATTTTTGCACATTTTTGGGTATTTGCTGAAGTCCTGACCAAAACACAGTAACAGGTTCTGTTAGTCAACTTGCACATTCTTATAGTCGACTAATACTACCTTTTAGTTGACTTATATTGAGGCTATAGTCGACTGGGGTCTGTTCAAAAAATATTAACTCTCTGTTGGCTGCCAGTGACTTACCTAGTCGACTACCCTATCTTGTATAGTCGACTACACTTGGTACTAGTCGACTTATAAGCCAACTATAATTGATTAAGTCTGGATCAAAAAGATATGTGCTTACTATTTGTTACTTATAACAAATTTTAGTCGACTACCCTATCTTGTGTAGTCGACTACTCTAGGCACTAGTCGACTTATCACCATCCATAGTCGACTAATTATGGCCAAAAGAAGATGTCCACTCTCTGTTCATTTTCGGTAACTGAGGCTAATCGACTAACCTATCATATTTGGTCGACTAAGGGTGGTTTCCAGTGACTTGTCTACCCATTTTCCCCATCTATAGTCGACTTAGCCCAAGAGCTAGTCGACTAATACAGTTGAAATTGCCTAGGTAAGTCGACTATCACAGAGTCTGAAAATATCAATTCCTTATAGTTTTAACTTACGTTTTCCATCTTAACCATAATAACACACTTGTTAAACATAAAGTTGGACTCTCCCTTCGGTCTCCTCCGGTTAAACTCGGTCACTTCCTCTTATACGTTATTCAACGCAACATTCTCCCCTTCGATCACCTTCGGTTCAACCCGGTCTCTTCCTCCTATACATTATCATATATTCTCCCCTTCGGTCACCTCTGGTTCAACTCGGTCCCTTCCTCCAAATATGCAATAATCATATCCTTTATGTAATAACTACATGCGAGAATTAATAAGACAAAGTCAACATAAATGATTTTCATGCTTTCTACTTTTACATGATTCCAATATTATGGAAGTCATTAACATGTATAAGTAACCACTTATTAATTTAACAACATGCAAGCCTTTTCAAGATAACCAACATATTATATCATCCTATTATATGTGTAGCCAAATATATGCATAACGTCAAGTATGATATTCATTCATAAAACTATTTCTTTTTAAGAGGCATGTGTTTGACTACTATGCATACACACAATAACGTGTCGATCATGCACCCATGTAAGCGTTCATGAGAATACAACAACATAACACCACAAGATTATTTGTAATGTACACATAAGCATATAAACCATGCACAAACATCATCGTTCATTTTCTCGTCCATTTATAACTTGGCAATTTCCTCTTTATTTCAAGTTTTACTCTACCTACTATATTACTAGGGTTCGGATGTTCGACTCACCCTTGAAGAGAGTATCTCCTTATCAAACTTGGTCTCCCGCTATAATGGAGTCTACAATGCCACAATAACATCATAATTAGTTCTTTGTTAAAGGAGCATAAGAGGGGTAGTAATCTTAAAGATTTGCTTACCTTTTTCACCAATATCACCCTCCTAACTCGTTATCCTAGATCAACCTTGTCTTCAAGAATTTTTCTCTAAGGTGATGTTAGATCACCACTCTACCATATTCTATTTGATTTTTGGAGGAGATAAAACATGTAAAGGAAGCTTTTTTCTTGTATAAAGGAAGTAATGGAAGTTTTGTGAGGGAATGAGAGGGAGAAAGATAGTATGTAGGTGAAAAAAATGGAGGGAAAAACAAAGGGCTGTTGGCTGTTTTTTCCTAGCCTTGGCCGGCTGCAAATGAAAGGAAGGGAAAATGTTTTGGAGTTGAAAAATGAAGAGAAAGACAGAGTGTGCCAAATGAGAGTTCTCTCTTCATTCCCCCTATTTATACTCCATTCCCTTCAAGGATATCATGTTAATCTCATATGAAGGTGGCCCACTTAACCTAGGTTATTTGCATTGGATTCCTATTAAAGTTAACTGATATTAAAGATGCCCATATAATTGTCACATTTATATAGTTATTTGGTCACTTGAAAATAGAAAAGATACCATGATGGAAAGGTTTATTTTCAAGGGGTCTTTTTGCAAATGTGCGACCCACTTTTCTCCTCCTGCAAAGAAACAAAACTCACGCTCATTTTATTTTTGAGAGTATCCATCATGAAAAGTAACAGAGAGTTTTGCTAAGGAGAAGGAGCAGAGAAAAGAGGATCCATTGCAATTAGGGTTTGCAGATTCAAGAGCAAGAAAAAGGTCTTCTCCAACCTTCTTCCAATCTTCACCAATGGCTTCAGGTATGGTGATTTAAGTATTGCATAATTAGGGTTTTGATTCATTATCTTGAGTTGTATATGATTCTTTGATCCATGGCCTTTTATTCCGCATTATAGATGAATTAAATTCCCAACATTTTGGTATCAGAGCCAGGTTTAATGAATCGATACATCTTGGATTTAGGAATTATGAAAAGTTAGGGTTTTGATTAACAATTCATGAAATCCAGATTTTGATCTTTAATTGTAGAATTGAAGAGGATTCTTGGAAACCCTAATCATGATTCATACATTCCTCTAATTATGCAATTAATAAGGATCAAATTTAGGATTTTAGAAACCCTAATTTTCCCTAATTTTCCCCGATTTTTCCATAATTTTTGGGATTCGGGCATAATCTGGAACTGCTGTTCGGAAACTGGATCGTGGGCTATTAGTCGACTATAGGGATTGATTAGTCGACTAATAGTCCATCCCGAAAGTTACCCGACTCTCTGTTTCTAACAGGAGTCGACTTGGGTTTTTGATTAGTCGACTAGTAAAGTGTATAGTCGACTAACCTTTTGGCCAAGTCGACTAATATTTAACCGAGAGTTTGGATTCTAACAGGAGTCGACTAATAATATTTGTAGTCGACTGATAAAGTTTCTAGTCGACTTGTAATTTTGGCCTAGTCGACTGATAAAATGTGTAGTCGACTAGTCATGTAGGTATAGTCGACTAATCCTTGTTTGCCCTAGTCGACTAGACCTAAACCTGTAGTCGACTTGACTTGACCCAAGTCGACTAATAATACTATGTAGTCGACTAATTGTTGCTTAATTCAATCCTTAATGATTGTTAACACATTTAAGCTATTGTGTTAATATTGATTGATGTTTGGTCAAGTAATGTATTGTAGTATTATGGCATTACACAAATAATAGAATTAGAGAATATTATTGGTTAGTTTGTATTCATAAGGCTTATTGATTTAGTAGTTGCCAAAGTGACCTAGGTTAGTAAACCTTATGAATATACAACTACATAAAAGACATGTTAATGAGGTAGACATTAAAGGCAATAATATTCTCGGTGGCGGTTCTAGTTAGGAGATTGGGACTGGCCCAAAGGAAAGTCTCTTTCGAATAATTATGAACCGGGGTAGGATAGTGTAATTTATGCAACCTAGTGGTGTAGAAGTGAATACCCAAAGGTAACATGACTTACTATCTAAGTTGGCATAAATTATATTAGACCTACGTAGGTGATAAAAGTTCTCACCTAAAGAGTGAACACTAGATATGCTTAGGTTTCGCCCAAAGGAGAAATCTGAGTGATATCAATAGTTCATCTTAATTAAATTTAAAGTTATTGTATTGATTCGTGGCCTAATGTGAGCTATGTCCTATTATGTTTCAGTGAACGTCCCCACTTCTCTTCACACACATGCCACTAGCATTCCGGCCTTGGATGGTACAAATTTCTCAGAATGGTATGAACATGTACAGTTTACACTGGGTGTCCTAGACCTAGACATGGCCTTAATAGTTGACAAACCTGATGAAGTAACTGCTGAGAGTACAGCAGAACAGGTCAGCCATGCCAAAGCTTGGGAGAGGTCTAATAGGCTCAGTCTAATGTTCATAAAGATGACCATAGCTAATAACATCAAGACTTCTCTCCCACATACTACTAGTGCATCGGAACTTTTGTCTGCAGTAAAGGACCGATTTAAGTCAGCAGATAAGTCATTAGCTGGTACCTTAATGACTGAACTTACCACCATGAAATATGATGGTAATAGAGGAGTTCAGCAACACATTCTGAACATGTCTGACAAGGCTGCTAAGTTAGGATCACTGGGTATGAAGGTTGATGAGTCCTTCTTGGTTCAATTCATCCTCAACTCACTTCCTTCACAGTTTGGGCCATTCAAGATCCACTACAATACTCATAAGGATAAGTGGAACTTGAATGAGCTAACTAGTATGTGTGTTCAAGAGGAGGTGAGACTGAGGCAAGAAGGACAGCACTCAGTGTTGGCAGTAACTTCAGGGGGTATCCATAAGAAAAGTAAATATGGAAGAGGTAAGAAATTTCCATCAAAGAAAGGAAATGACCATGGGGAAAGTAGCCAAGGTCATAGAAAAGCTTTCACTGTCAAATGCTACTTCTGTGGCAGAAAGGGACATGTGAAGAAGGACTGCAACAAGAGGAAAGCTTGGTTCGAAAAGAAAGGTACAAATCTTTCTTTTGTATGTTATGAATCAAATCTTGCTGAAGTTCCTTCTAACACTTGGTGGATTGATTCTGGAGCCACAACTCACATAACTAATTCAATGCAGGGATTCCTTACAACCCGGAAACCGAAGGAAAGTGAGAGATTCATCATTATGGGGAACCGTCTGAAAGTGGAGGTCGAATATGTTGGTACTTATCGACTACTTTTGGAGACAGGTCATCAGATGAATCTTGAGGATACTTTTTATGTACCTTCAATTTCCAGGAACTTAATGTCTGTATCCAAATTAGATGTTTTTGGATATTCTGTTTTATTTAGTTGTGGAAAACTCTCTTTAATGTATAATTCAATGCCGGTTGGGCATGGAATTTTATGTGATGGATTATATAAAATTTCATTGAATGATGAGTTTGCACAATCTTTATTGTCTCTGCATTCGAATGTTGGTATAAAACGTGGCTTAATAAATGAAAAATCCTCTATCTTGTGGCATAGAAGACTGGGGCATATCTCCAGGGATAGAATAATAAGATTAGTGAAGACTGGGATTTTGGATGACCTGGACTTCACTGATTTTGATGTGTGTGTAGATTGTATAAAAGGAAAACAAACTAAACACACTAAGAAAGGTGCCACAAGAAGTAAAGACCTCCTTGAAATAATTCATACAGATATTTGTGGACCTCTTTCCATTCCATGTTTTACTGGAGAGAGATATTTCATTACCTTTATAGATGATCTATCACGGTATGGTTATGTTTATCTAATTAATGAAAAGTCTCAGGCTGTTGACATCCTTGAGGTGTTCATTACAGAAGTCGAGAGACAGTTAGATAGAAAGGTTAAAATCATAAGATCAGATAGAGGTGGTGAATATTATGGTAGATATGATGAGTCAGGACAACATCCTGGCCCATTTGCCAAATTCCTAGAAAAGCGTGGCATTTGTGCTCAATACACAATGCCTGGTACGCCTCAGCAGAACGGTGTTGCTGAAAGGCGAAACCGAACTCTTATGGATATGGTTAGGAGCATGATGAGCTTCTCTAAAGTACCCAATTCATTGTGGAGTGAGGCCTTAAAGACTGCTATGTATATCTTAAACAGGGTTCCTAGTAAGGCAGTCCCTACAACTCCCTTCGAGCTGTGGACTGGTAGGAAACCCAGTTTAAGACATTTACATGTCTGGGGTTGTCCAGCAGAGGCCAGAATATATAACCCACAAGAAAAGAAATTAGACTTAAAAACAATATCTGGGTATTTCATTGGTTATCCAGATAAGTCTAAGGGATACAAATTTTATTGCCCTAACCATAGTACAAGAATAGTTGAAACTGGTAATGCCAGATTCCTAGAGAATGGTGAATTTAGTGGGAGTGATGAACCAAGAAAAGTAGATCTTGAAGTTGTAAGGGTAAATATCCCAATTACCTTTCCTTCAAGAGAAATTGTTGTACCTCAGCTTGATCATCAAGTTGAGATTCCAGAACAACAAATTAATGTTGGTTCACCACTCCATGAGGATATTCCCATTGAAAATGTTGTAGAACCACCACAACCGGCAGCTTTGAGAAGATCTCAAAGGGAAAGAAGATCTGCCATTTCAGATGATTATGTGGTATATCTATAGGAATCTGATTATGATATTGGGGTAAATAAAGATCCAGTTTCGTTTTCACAAGCCATAGAATGCAATGATTCTAGTAAATGGGTTGATGCTATGAAAGATGAGTTAAAATCTATGGACCAAAACCAAGTCTGGGATCTCGTTGAATTGCCTTATAACTGTAAGAAAGTCGGGTGTAAATGGGTCTTTAAGACCAAGCGCGACTCTAAAGGCAATATCGAACGATATAAGGCTAGACTTGTGGCCAAAGGTTTTACTCAGAAAGAAGGCATTGACTATACAGAGACCTTCTCTCCAGTATCTAAGAAGGATTCTCTTAGAATCATTATGGCACTTGTAGCTCATTATGATATGGAGTTACATCAAATGGATGTGAAAACTGCCTTTCTGAATGGGGATTTGGATGAGGATATCTACATGGAGCAACCTGAAGGGTTCGCAATTAAAGAACAAGAACACTTGGCTTGTAAATTAAAGAAATCTATATATGGACTTAAACAAGCTTCCAGGCAATGGTATATAAAGTTTAATGATACCATTACCTCTTTTGGATTTACAGAAAACACTGTTGATCAGTGTATATATCTAAAGATCAGTGGGAGCAAGTTTATTTTCTTGGTTCTGTATGTAGATGATATTTTATTAGCCAGTAGTGATCTTGGTTTGCTGTATGAAACTAAAAGTTATCTAACCAAGAACTTTCAGATGGTTGATATGGGTGAGGCAAATTATGTTATTGGCATAGAGATCTTCAGGGATAGATCTCGAGGATTGCTAGGATTGTCTCAGAAAGGATATATCAATCGAGTCTTGGAAAGATTCCATATGGAAATGTGTTCAGTTAGTCCTGCACCCATTCAGAAGGGTGACAGATTAAGTGGTAGCCAGTGTCCAAGAAATGACTTAGAAAAGGGTCAAATGCAGAAAATTCCGTATGCATCAGCTGTTGGGAGCTTGATGTATGCAAGCACTTGTACCAGGCCGGATATCAGTTATGCAGTTGGGATGTTGGGAAGATACCAAAGCAATCCAGGAATGGAGCACTGGAAGTTGGCTAAGAAGGTTATGCGGTATCTTCAGGGGACAAAGGACTATATGCTCACATACAGTAGATCAGACCAGTTGGAGGTGGTCGGCTATTCAGACTCAGATTTTGGTGGTTGCCCAGATAGCAGGAAGTCTACCTCAGGATTTATTTTCTTGCTAGCAGGTGGGGCAATCTCGTGGAAGAGTGTAAAGCAGTCTCTTATTGCTTCTTCCACGATGGAGGCTGAGTTTATAGCTTGTTTTGAAGCCACAAATCATGCACTATGGTTGAGGAATTTTATCTCAGCACTTGGTGTAGTTGACTCTATTGCCAGGCCGCTGAAGATATATTGTGACAATACAGCAGCCGTATTTTTCTCTAAGAATGGTAAGTACTCTAATGGTTCTAGGCACATAGAACTGAAGTACTTGGTGGTTAGAGAAAGAGTTGAGAAACAGAAGGTGTCAATTGAAAGTATAAGTACCACCTTAATGGTTGCTGATCCATTGACTAAAGGATTACCTCCAAAGACATTTAAGGAACATGTTGTAAGGATGGGTCTTTTGGGTAATCTGTAAATGTGTATATGGTACTTGTGTAATTGACATTGTTGTACAAATAACAGTTTGTTTCTCTATTTCCTGTTATCCAATTGTGTGTACACATTTTTTGTATGGATGTATGTTAAACAGGAAATGTCTTTACAAGACAATTACAGGGGTCATTATGGTTATGGACTCAATTAGTAAGGGTTATCAATGTTGTGGTACATAGAAGGGAGTATGACGTGGATGTTGTATAACCGCTATGACTCGCATTGATAGTCTAAGCTAATTGCAGTATTACAGTATTACAGATTTGGGCTTATCAGTTGTTGTTTTTAAATTCGTGCACGTGTCAGGTTTTTCTGTATGGAATCCAATGGAGTCAAAATGATTTTCAAAAGGAGTCTTTTCTTTTATTTTGTTTTCTAAAGTTTTAACCTAATCGGTTAGTGGCCCAAGTGGGAGAATGTTAATCTCATATGAAGGTGGCCCACTTAACCTAGGTTATTTGCATTGGATTCCTATTAAAGTTAACTGATATTAAAGATGCCCATATAATTGTCACATTTATATAGTTATTTGGTCACTTGAAAATAGAAAAGATACCATGATGGAAAGGTTTATTTTCAAGGGGTCTTTTTGCAAATGTGCGACCCACTTTTCTCCTCCTGCAAAGAAACAAAACTCACGCTCATTTTATTTTTTGAGAGTATCCATCATGAAAAGTAACAGAGAGTTTTGCTAAGGAGAAGGAGCAGAGAAAAGAGGATCCATTGCAATTAGGGTTTGCAGATTCAAGAGCAAGAAAAAGGTCTTCTCCAACCTTCTTCCAATCTTCACCAATGGCTTCAGGTATGGTGATTTAAGTATTGCATAATTAGGGTTTTGATTCATTATCTTGAGTTGTATATGATTCTTTGATCCATGGCTTTTATTCCGCATTATAGATGAATTAAATTCCCAACATTATGCCAAGTGCCCCCCTAACACCATCTCTCTACACCTATGCCTTACATCTATAAGCAAGGTTCCATCCTTTCCCCCTTCATGAGGTACTTGTACTCACATATATGGTGGGGGTAAGGTAACAAAGTCAACATGTATGTGTGTATTTTAATTCATATACATACATACTAATATATACATACTAATATGTATAGTATAATGTATAGTATAAGTATCTTATATGAATACTTGCTTCCCTATCACCTCCCTAAAGCATTTAAATGTTAAGAAAAAGGAGATTAGTTAAGCCAAGTGTTACAATTAGGGCAACGAGAGGCCGCCGACGGTTGCCGTCGAAGGAGGAGGTGGAGAAAGGATGAGAAAGAAGAAAAGATATTTTAAACTGTTTTCTGAAGATAAAAGTATTAAAAAAATAATAGCATTCTTTTGTAAATTTTTTATATACGCCCTGATCATTTCTTAGTGTGTTAGTACCCGCGCCTAAAAATTCTCATTTTTTGACCGGTCTTGTTAAAGAGAAAATAAAGGCAATAAAGCTAAATTACTAATATCTATCTCTTTCTAGAATTTACAAAAATACTATTTTGACTGGGCTTTCCAAAAAAGTCAAGACAAAAAATGTTATATAGCAATCCTCTCTCTCTCTTTCCCCCCCAGCAAAAAAAGCCTTGGGCACCCTTCCCTCTCTCTCTCTCTCTCTTTCTCCCCCCCTCTCCCTCTCCCCACAAGGATCTTTCTACCCTCCTTCCCCACTCTCAATTTTGCCTATTCTCTCAGACTCTCTTCTTTTGTTCTTCACAATCAATAGAGCTAATGGATCTCTTGACACAAGAGCAGATCTCTGAGTTCCAAGAAGCCTTCTGCCTCTTTGACAAGAACGGAGATGGTTTGTTCTTCCCCAATGAGCCCTCCTCATTAATTTCTCTGTTTTCTATGTTATATTCTTAGCATTTCTCTTGTATTTGTGTTTCATGATGACATTTGTTAATCTTTATCTTGATTTGGGTAGATTATAGCCTCTTTCATTTTGGTGAAATGGTTTGGTATTCTAAACTTTACAGGGTTTCATTGAAATGTTCTATATTCTATAAGAAAAGAAGTTTAGTGTTATGAGTGATTGAATAAATGCTTGATGTAGTTTTTAGTGTAGAGATGGTATTTATTCATGAATTGATATCATCTATGTTGGAAAAATATCTATTTTTATGATAGGCTAGTGTTTGGTCAATGGTTAGTGATCCTTTTCTTCCTTGTGGCATGGGACTTGGGGCTGTAATGGTATGCAAAGATCCGATAACCCGCTGCAGGCTTATCGTGTCGGGTTTGGATGTGACCCTTACCATACTTGAAACCCGATAACAAATCTAAAACTAGTTTATGTATCATTATTGTACTTGAAACCTTATAATGAAGCTTACTTATGATATATTTCTAGATGTATATTTAGTTGATTTTAGGTAAAATCCATCTAGATCACAACCATAGCAATAAAATGATATTGATATAAACGTAAAACGCAAATTTTGACATTTTTCTTTTTCATGTAATAGAATTAAACTACCTCTTTAAAAATAATTTCAATTAATATTTACACAAACTAATTTATGATCAGAATTTTCGACATGCACCCGATAAGAGGAAGAGGTTTCAATCCCAGTCCAAACCGACTCGTTTACGCTCCCAACATGACCTTTTGTTTGTAGGTCAGGACTAATGAGGCTTTGATGATATTCATTAATTGAGTAATACTTTGTTCATTGTTATTTTAATTTTTATGTAAATATACTTGCACCATGGATATGTGACCTACCAAATTAAAGTTATAAACTTTATCTTATGGGAACATTGAATTGGTCAAGATCAAAAGAAGCCAATCTTGCTAGGAAACTTCAAAGGATTGTTCTTTTGGATGGGCATAGAAAGTTAGCACCATACATCCAAAAGGTGGCCCTACTAAGTTGCTTACAATTAATGATTTTATTTTTATAATTAGTCTAATTGATAGTGATTTATTATTAATTAATTAATTTTCTCCCCTCACGAGAACGTTCAATTTGGAAGATAATATTCTTGCTGAATTTACATATTCAAAAAGTTTCATGAATACCAAACAAAGATATAAATTTGAACTATTGAAGACTTTTCATATGTTGTTTGTAGATTATGGCACAATGATGATATTTGTTGATTGTCACTGTAACTTCCATTATCATTTTCTTTCTCAACTATTTTCAATATACTATTTGCAGTCTTACCAAAAAACTAAATTTGTGTCTTGTAGGTTGCATTACCTTGAAGGAACTGGCCACTGTCATCCAATCGCTGGGGCAGAACCCAACTGAAGAAGAACTACAAGATATGATCAACGAGGTCGATGTTGATGGAAACGGGACCATAGAATTTGAGGAGTTCTTGAACCTAATGGCCAGAAAAATGAAGGTGCCTAACAAATCATAAGCACAATGATAAATGAACTTTTTTTCCCATATGTTGTTCAAATGTGGCTTTTTGGACGGTCACTTGTGATATATACATCGATAGAAGACTCATGTTTGGTGCCCCGTCTTTTTTTCAGGAGACCGATGCTGAAGAAGAACTTAAAGAAGCTTTCAAGGTCTTTGACAAGGACCAAAATGGTTATATCTCAGCCAGTGAGGTGAAAATATATATCCTTTCTCCCTTCATAATTAAGCATGTATTTAAATTGGAGAGCTTCGTTACCACTTACCAATTATTCTAGTTTGATGATGTAGCATAGCAGTAAAACTTTTTTTTTTTTGTAGTGACAAGAAGTTTGGAGTTCAAATCCCAATTACACGGTTACGGCCTATATTCCATAAAAAAAGAAAAATTATTAAATCTCAATTAATAGCGAGTACTCTGTGTTGCATATTATACTCATTTTCGTTATCACTAAATTATGTATTTTTGAAAGTTACTGTTTTATTGTTGCAGTATGTCACTTACATATATATCTTGATGTTTGAAGAAAAGTATTATTTGTAAATAGAGGGGAAAAAAGATTTATGTAGCTGGTCCCAGATATTCATGATAAAGGCCTTTTTGTTTATGCTATTGTTGCAGTATACAATGCTCTATTTTGTTTGTTATCATAACAAATTTACGTCCCTCTTGTTTTTGTAGCTAAGAAACGTGATGATCAATCTTGGCGAGAAATTGAGCGATGAAGAAGTGGAGCAGATGATCAGGGAAGCCGATATAGATGGAGACGGGCAAGTGAATTACGAGGAGTTTGTGCAGATGATGATGGCTGTTTGATTGATAATCACACCAAGAAGAAAAAATTGTCGAAGACTACAACATTTCATATTCAAATTTCATTTATTTCATCCTTGGGGAGTTGCTGATGTTTTTTTTATTTTTTTTTGTTTTAGAGGATTGATTAACTTCAATTATTTCTTCCTCATATGTTTATTATTGCCTTTAATACAACAGTTACCAAACCTAAAAGTTTGGTAATTGCTTCTTCGTTTCCAATATCGTTTCAGTCAATGTGTGAAGATCATATTTCTTTTGCTTGTTATACTGATCTGCGGTCCTATGTTTGGTTCTCTTTGATAAAGTTTGGTGATTACACTAATTGGCTCGCAGCTGTGGCTATGAAGTTATCTAAATTGTTATCTAATTAACTGAGAATATTGGCAAGATGAAGATCGCCATCATCTCTGCCCTTCTTCATCTCTTTTCTTGATGTAGAAGATCACACTGTTTAGGGTAATTCCTTCGATATAAATGCAAAGTGTTTGAGTTTTTTTTCCCCTTGGTAATCAACATGTCCTCCTCGAGTGTTTGAACCGGTGATCTTCGGGGAGCAAACTCAGGGTCTAACCGACGGGCCACTGTTAGAGGACAAAAAAAAAGTGTTGTTGTGATAAGCAAAGGATTTTTGAACCAAAAGCCCAGCCCATCTTTACTGAGCATACACGAATCCAATAAGCCCAATATGACTCAGAGAGAACTCAACCTAGATATTGAACATTCTACCCCTTCATATATCCTATAAAATGAGTTCCATGCCAACTAAGAGAGTTATGTTGTATCATTTATTGCAC
>JAVJIF010023558.1:50000-63667 GCA_038442645.1 Agave tequilana
GTTTTGGTTCATCAATGAACTCCCAGAACGGGTCGTCTGTATCAAGCTCAGATTCTGACCCGTAGCGAGACAGTGTTTCAGAACTAAACATAAAATCATCATTTGATGATTGACTTCTTTCCGGCAAAGATGGTGGTGATGGTGAAGATATTTTTTGAATGTATTTTCGAACAGTGAGAGTAACGAGTTTGAGAAAAAATAACTTAGTATGTTTTTAATCCTTTGCTCATGACCCTTTATATATTTTTAATCCCGGAATTCCAAAAGGTTTAAGCTCTCGGACCACGTGAATATCTGTCAAATATATTTTCTACCTTTTTCAAAAATTGTATACTTCCTAGGTGACTGTTCAGTTATCCAAAACAGTTTAAATGTTAATATACTATAATTTTAAATTATAATGAACTCCAAAACAGTTCATTATTGCGACCATAGTCGCATTGGGAACTGATAAATGATTAAGTAAATGCGACCATAAATTGTCAACTGTTAGTCATCAAATACTGTCCTTCGTATTATTTCTGAATGTTTGCCTGATACTCATATGAACAATTAAAATTGCGACTTTGGTCGCAGTACTGAAGGAGGTAGCATTGCTATACGATAGCATGTTTCCTCAGGTATTCTTTATTCTGTATTAAGTCTGCGACCATGAATATTTTTTTACTTTTCAATGCTAGAAGTCGCAGTCGTCATATAAAAGGGGTATTTTTGTCAATTTGTTTCACGATTGTTTAGGCGGGATTTTTTGATTTTTTTGGGGCCGCACTCTGCGACCGATGTGTGGCATATATTTAGCCACGTCCCGCAGGCTGAGAAACTCTCTCAGCCTGCAGGCTGAGGTACAGTAACCCCTATATATATATATATATATATATATATTATATATATATATATATATATATATATATATATATATATATATATATATATATACGTATATAAATTATTATATACATGCACAAGTGATGTATGTGAATGTGTATCTTGTATGTACAAATAGTAAGTGGCATGATATGAATGAAATTCTATGTTATGTTTGTGCAATAGCTTTGCTCGTGTGCATAGTTCCTGTTCTTGGGGGATGAGTTGTTTTATCCTTATGAGTAGGAAGGGGCCGGCGGGAGCCTGTAGGAAGGGGGAAGACGGTGGGGAAAAGGGTTGTTCATTTATAATTGTAGGAAGCGGCCGACAGGAGCCGGTAGGAGGAGAAGACGGTGTAAATGTATGTTGTTCATTGTAGGAAGAGGCCGGCGGGAGCCGGTAGGAGGGGGAAGACGGTGTTGTGAAAGTAGCTCATTTTATAACTATAGGAAGGGGCCAGCGGGAGCCGGTAGGGGGGGAAGACGGTGTAAATGTTCATGCATTGTTTGAAATGTTATGGTGATGAAATGTTGCTTGTTGATGTGATGTTTATAAAAGATGTTTGTGTTATCATAACTTAGAAATTGTTATGAATTGAATTATATCATATTATAAATCGCGATAAAAGAAAAACTATTATCACGTCATGTATCATTATATGAGTGTATAAAGTAGACCAAGGAATGTTAGCATATGTTTCTTAAACTTTGGCCTAGTGACGGCCTACTATAAAGTTTGTAAACTATCAAAGCTAAAGATTAACTGGAATATTATGCAATAACTGGGTTTTCTCACTGAGCCGTCAAGCTCACCCCTTTTCTTGACAACATTCTTTTTCAGGTCTAAGTAAGGGTCAAGGAGCGGCGTGAGAATTTGTGGTGTCCTATGAAAGGGTCTTGTTGTCTTATTTTGCTTCTACTCATTTTGGAACTCTTTATGTTTTGTAATAGCTTATTATGCTAAGTTAGTAGAAATCATATCATTCAGGTTATGATCTTTTGTGATATGTGTAAAGTCTAAAGGACGGACCTTGTATTTGTAGTCCGACATCTTTTATGTAAGCAATGTTATGTAAGTAATTTGACAGACTCGCTGGATGTATAACTTTGGGATGGCTACTAGATCCTAACTAATTGTGTATGTCGTAGTCTTGGAATGAGGATATCCCAAGTATTATTTTAATTGGGGAGTATATTATTATTGACTGCATGGATGTTTGCTTGGTATCCAGAAGAATAACTATAGGGAGCCATCTATACTATTGAACTTCATGTATTGTATTTGGGCAAGGCACAAGTTACAAAGGAGATGCTGCCGAAATTTTGAGAGATTGAGTTATTAGAGACGATTCTTTATTCCCTGATTAAAGGTTAGTAGAGAATCAGAATATTATTATCTGGGACCGTTACAGTTGGTATCAGAGCCAAGATTTAGGTGTAAAGTTACATTGAGTAGATATGATATGTTAGGATTGATGTGAAATTGTGTGAAAAATTGTATGTATGATTGTACGATCGAGATGGGTATTTTAAGGAGTAGTAGATTCTTACGAATATGGTTAACTTAGAAGTGCGGGATATTTAACCGTTCTCTTATATCCGAATTTGAGTACCCGCATACTTCGATTCGGATGTATCATACTGAGGGTGCGGGCCCTTTGTATGGATCGCCAGTAGTATGTGATACTGAAATGAGAGGGCAGCTAAAATATCCGGCAAGTCAAAGTTAATTCAGAACGTAAGAACGTTTTAGAGTAGCAGGCTCCGAGAGATGGAAAATATAAGCAATTGCAGATCTGTTGACTTCCAATAGCCTAACCATCTTAAGGTAAAATTTTTCCCTTATATATATATGGATATACCTGGTACAACTCATTTACTTCTGCAGATGGGGGATTCTTAGGTGTCAGGATTATCATCCGATGATTCAAGGTCGGATGGTTCGAGTTAGGAAGCGGATACTTTAGACCGGGGTTTCTACTCGAACGAAACTGATTCAGAAATGATTTTTCAGAATCCTATGGATAATGATGTTGAAGCAAGCTTAACGGGGGAGAAGAATATAGATGTGGCGGTTGATGATGAAAGCTCCATTGGAGACCTACCAATGACCGAGACTTTTAATGCCGCCCTCAGTCATGAAGTAGAGTCCCAAGGAAGAATATCTTTTGGAGGTATTTGGTGGAATGCTAGCCGGGCCCATGACTGGGATCTATGTGATGATTATGAGTACTAGAAATATGACGATGATATCATAATGGAAAGTGAAGATCCTCAGGAAGAAGATGAAGAAGACATAGACGAAGAAGACCCTGAGGAACAAAACCTAAGAGGAGAGGATTCTAATAATGATAGTAAGGAGGGAAGTTCTACTGGTTCTAATATAAATCCTTGAATAAAGGTGGAATGTTTAGTATTTTGGGAAGGAATGGCATGGCTCGCCTATTTTAGAGCTTTTTGGGTAGGAGGGTTTATGTGTCCGTAAAGAAATGTGTGTGAACAATGAGTTTCAAAAAATATATATATATATCTTTTACATATTTAGTATGAATGTAAACATATCACTGTAAATCTTGGTTCCAAGGATGCTTTGAAGTTATGAATGAAGTGATATTTGTTATGTAAGACTTGCTTTGTACTGTGAATATTGTTGATGATAAGGACTGGTTATTCTTTTAGGGATAGATGGACTTAAATCTTTCACCACCAGACACTGATCCTGCAGGCTATGCCCCACCGCACAGTACAGTCGGGAGTGTCCATCCCCCGACTAACCACGAAGATGAACACATCAGCAAATACCAAAAAATCCCTGATATAATGCCAGGTTGGTTGGCGCGACTGGCAATGAAAAGCAACCCACATCGAGCTTTAGAACAATTTCAGAAGCTGAACCGCCGGCATTTAAAGGAGAAGCTGACCCCATACAAGCAGAAGAATGGCTTCGTCAAATTGAGAAAATACTAACTGTTATGGAATGTAATGAGAATCAAAGAGTGTCCTTTACCTCTTTCATGTTTCAAGGTGAGGCGGAACATTGGTGGGACATGGTTAAAGATGGAGCTAATTCTTTGGGAGAAGAAGTTTCTTGGAACTTTTTGGTTAAGAAGTTCAATGAAAAGTACATACCGGGGGTAGCTAAAGATAAACTCGCACTAGAATTTCAGGAATTAAAGCAAGGACAAATGTCCGTCAACCAGTATGATGTCAAGTTTACACAATTGTCAAGATATACAGTAGGGCTGGTACGTGAAGAATCAGAAAGAACTAAAAGGTTCGTGAGGGGATTAAAACCTGAAATCAGAAGCAAATTAATTCCGTTCCAACTCCAAATTTATATTCAAGCAGTGGAGAAGGCATTGGAAGTTGAACGGGATATTGGAAGATCAAGAAGTCAAAAGCAAGGAGTTATCCCTTCTAAGCGCCCCCACTATCAGGAGACATCTAGCTCTGTATGTCAAACCACAGATTCAATAGAAGTGCGGGGTCTTCGGTAGTATCGGCTTCTAGATCAAATGGAGGTACATGGCATCGAGTGGGATTCCCTCGAAGACCTCAGGCAATACTTTCTCACCGTCCCGATGTTGCAGGAAACTTGTGGTGCCCCATATGCCATTTGAACCATGCAGGCAGTTGTGTTCGGGGCAAACAATGTTTCTCTTGCGGTCAAATGGGTCACATAAGGAAAGAATGTCCGATCTTATAAGGACACCCAAGTACGGGATTTGGGACGGAAAGGCGAACTGGGGGCACTGTTCCACTTTCGGGACCAACAAGAACTTTCAGGAGACCGTTCAACACACCCCGACCGACGGAAACTCAGTCATTAGTACAACAACCTAGAGCTCGACGGGAGAGGAATGCTTGACTCAGCAGGAGGCTCGAATATCAAATGTTATGGCGGAAGGTACAATCAATTTAATGGGGCATATTGCCCGAGTATTATTTGACCCTGGTGTCGCATCTCTTTTGTCTTCTCAGCATTTGCATCCACAAAAAAAAAAAAATATGAAACCTGAACCATTGAAATTTCAACTTGTAATATCGACTCCTATAGGAGCTGAAATGGTTACTAATATGTACTATAAGGAATGCGAGGTTATGAAAGGAGAATAAAAATTAAAAAAAAAAAAGAAGAAGACATAGCTATGATGAATGAGTACCTCAATTGTGTTTCGGAGGAGTTACCAGGCTTACCTCCGGAAAGGAAGATTAAATTTCTCGTAATACCATTTAGACAAACCAACACCCCTGCAACATTTATGAACTTGATGAGTAGAGTGTTTCAACCATATCCCGTTCAATTTGTAGTCATATTCATTGATGATATACTAATTCATCCCAAGAGTAGCGAGAAGCATAAAGAACATCTGAGGTAGATATTGCAGACCATCAAGGTTTAAAATATATATTATAGGTAACCACGAAGATGGCTTAAACTGATAAAAGATTACGTCTGACCATTCACTATCATTCAAGGAAGCCAATGTTGTAGTCGATACCCTAAGCCGAAAGTTAGGGGAATCACTGGTCGTATTGATAACTCAAAACCATGGCTACTGAAAGATTAGAGGGAATGCAATTGGAACTCTGAATAAAGGAACCTATATAAGGCCGAGTGAACGAAGTTAGCATTCAATATGACCTGCATGAATGAATCAAGAGGCACAACAGGCGATTACGGAGTAATGAGGATCTTGGAAAAGATCCGAGACGAGGAAACTCAAGGCCTCACCTGTGCTAAAGAAATGGTGAAAAATTGGACATCGTGTGTGTGTACCACAAGATATAAGACCTAAGAAGGAAATTATGACAGAAGCTCATCACACCCCCCTACAAGGTACATCCAAGGACAACAAATATGTCTTAAGATCTTCGAATAAATTTCTGGTGGGAAGGAAGGAAGAAGGATATAGCTAATTTTTGTGCAGAGTGCTTGATATATCAGCAAGTTAGGGCCGAACACAAGAAACCCCTGGATTACTGATGCCCCTATAAATCCCCGAGTGGAAGTGGAGTCACATTACTATAGATTTTGTCATAGGACTTCCCCGATCATCACAAGGACATGATGCTATATAGATAGTAGTGGATCGACTCCCAAAGTCTGCGCACTTCCTACCCATCCAAACAAATTACTCGACGGGTAAGTTAGCATAGATTTACATCTGAGAGATAGTTCAGATACATGGAGTACTTGAGGCACTTGTATTAGACAGGGATCCTCGGCTTCTATCAAGAGTCTGGGTGAGCTTTTCCAAGGCTTTGGGGACTAAATTACATCCAAGTACTGCGACACACTCATAGACTGATGGCCAATCAGAGAGGACTATTCAGATATTAGAAGATATGTTAAAAGCATGTATGTTAGATTTTGGAGGTAACTGGGAGAAGTATACACTACTAGTGATGTCTGCGTGTAACAACAGCTACCAATTGACTTTTTGGGATGCAACCGTTTGAACCTCAGTATGGTAGCTAGTGTAAGTCCCCCAATTATTGGATAAAGGTTGGAGAACGAGGATTATTGGGCCCTGATTTAGTGCAAGAAACAGCAGAATAAATCAGGATGATAAGAGAGGATGAAGGCATCCTAGAGCAGAAAAATAATAATAAAATAAAATAAAATTTGTAGAGGCTACTTGGGAGCTGAAAGATGAGATGTGAAATCTTATCCACACTTGTTTTAAGATACGTTAAGTTTCGAGGACGAAACTTTTTGTTAGGAGAGTAGAACTGTAACATCCGGGTTAATATAATCCCAAGAATTTCTCCTAATCACCTATTAAAAAAAAGAAGCTTTATTGTACTCAATTAAGTTAAGGCTAAGTAATTTAAGCTTTCATATATTATTGGAGTATTCATATGCATAGATATATAACACTTGCACATGCTTTGTACCACCCTATGTATGAATACATGATAATTTAGTATATTATTGGTATTGGGGTAGGATCAAGAAAAATTTCACTATGAGTAATTATTTAATCCAAAATGGTTAGTGGAGAGGGTAGGTGAAAGAAGGAAAGGCTAGGATTTTCTTGATTGAAGGAGTAGGTTATTGGGTGGAGGAGATGGCTTGGCAAACTTATAATTATAGGGTCAATTAGATCTGAAAACCCACCCTCTTCATCTGAAAATTTCACTCATCTTCTTCCCAAAAGTTCATGACAAAAACCCTAGAAACCCTCCCTTCCTCTACACAATAAAACCTATTCTCTCTCTCTCTCTCTCTCCACTTCTCTCCCCCACAACAGAGGCAACAAGGGAGAAGGAGGGCCGCACGGGCGGCCGCACCCAGCCGCAGCCGCGCCCCCGGCAGCCGCGCGGGCGAAGCCGCGCCCAGGCAGGGCGCGGGCAAGGAGAAGGGAGGGGGGAACTTGGAGGAGGAGGGGAAGATCATTCCTAGGGCTTAGATCTAAGTTGAGAAGGTGATTTTCAGTCAAAAATCTGATCTTTTTGGGCCCTAAAAATCCTTTTGGGAAGGTAAATTCAGACTGAAATTTTGAAAGAAAAACAGCACTTAATCCTCATACTTTGTTGATTTTTTTTGATAGATATTAATTCAAATCTTCTTTGCTTAAGGTTGTGGTTCAAAGAGGCAAAGTTTAGCCCTAACAAAGAGGAACAATTTCGAAGAAAAGTGAGTAAACCCGAATCTTGAAGAACTTATGTAAAGAAACTTGAATATGAACATGTTAATCATCTCTTTTATGAAATTCATTGTTTTAGTAGAAATTTTGTGTGAATTGCATATTCTAAATGTGTGTATGCTATATGACATGCTAGAAAAGTGAATTGAATGTTCTAAATGTGTGTATGCTATATGACATGCTAGAAAAGAGATAGGATTGGCTAAAGTGTGATGTTTAGAAAATAGGGAACTTGAATAAGAAATTAAACTAATGTCTTGTACAATGGTAAACATTAAATTGCCACATTCATATTGAAGCTTGTAAACACTAAATTGAATACTAGTGGGAATGCTAGAATGCAAGAGTTGAACGATAAAAACATCAACGGAGGAAATAGATTCACACATAGGAGTTCGTGAGTAAATTGAGGGGTGATCATACCCATATATATATACGTATATGCACAAGTGATGTATATAAATGTGTATCTTGTATGTACAAGTAGTAAGTGGCATGATATAGATGAAATTCTATGCTATGTTTGTGCAATAGCTTTGCTCGTGTGCATAGTTCCTGTTCTTGGGGGATGAGTTTTTTATCCTTATGAGTAGGAGGGGCCGGCGGGAGCCGGTAGGAAGGGGGAAGACGGTGGGGAAAAGGTTGTTCATTTATAATTGTAGGAAGGGGCCGGCGGGAGCCGGTAGGAGGAGAAGACGGTGTAAATGTATGTTGTTCATTGTAGGAAGGGGCCGGCGGGAGCCGGTAGGAGGGGAAGACGGTGTTGTAAAAGTAGCTCATTTTATAACTGTAGGAAGGGGCCGGCGGGAGCCGGTAGGGGGAAAAGACGGTGTAAATGTTCATGCATTGTTTGAAATGTTGTGGTGATGAAATGTTGCTTGTTGATGTGATGTTTATAAAAGATGTTTGTGTTATCATAACTTAGAAATTGTTATGACTTGAATTATATCATATTATAAATCGCGATAAAAGAAAAACTACTACCACGTCATGTATCATCATATGAGTGTATAAAGTAGACCAAGGAATGTTAGCATATGTTTCTTAAATTTGGCCTAGTGACGGCCTACTATAAAGTTCGTAAACTATCAAAGCTAAAAGATTAACAGGAATATTATGCAATAACTGGGTTTACTCACTGAGCCGTCAAGCTCACCCCTTTTCTTGACAACATTCTTTTCAGGTCTAAGTAAGGGTCAAGGACCGGCGTGAGAATTTGTGGTGTCCTATGAAAGGGTCTTGTTGTCTTATTTGCTTCTACTCATTTTGGAACTCTTTATGTTTTGTAATGGCTTATTATGCTAAGTGGTAGAAATCATATCATTCAGGTTATGATCTTTTGTGATATGTGTAAAGTCTAAAGGACGGACCTTGTATTTGTAGTCCGACATCTTTTATGTAAGCAATGTTATGTAAGTAACTTGACAGACTCGCTGGATGTATAACTTTGGGATGGCTACTAGTTCCTAACTATTGTGTATGTCGTAGTCTTGGAATGAGGATATCCCAAGTATTATTTTAATTGGGGAGTATATTATTATTGACTGCATGGATGTTTGCTTGGTATCCATAAGAATAACTATGGGGAGCCATCTATACTATTGAACTCATGTATTGTATTTGGGCAAGGCACAAGTTACAAAGAGATGCTGCCGAAATTTTGAGAAATTGAGTTTTTAGAGACGATTCTTATCCCCTGATTAAAGGTTAGTAGAGAATCAGAATATTTTATCTGGGACCGTTACACCCTTGACCACCAGTGCGGGGCCACAGAGGAGTCGAGAGAGACCCGCTCGCTCACAGAATCCCACGTTGACCCGTCCCTTTCACCCTTGTGAGCTACTGACAGTGAGATTTTAGTGTTAATTTTGGAGGAAAATTTGATTTCCCCCCATATTAGTCTTGGTTTTTGCTCTCGCATGGATGAGATAAAAAATTTTGACATATATATATATATATATATAATATATATATATATATAATATATATATATATATATATATATATATGTATGTATGTATATATAGACACACACACACACACACACACACACACACACACTTGTGTCATTCCAGAAGGATTCGACACTAAATCTGTAACACCCCGATCATTAATATCCTAATATTTGATTAACATGATTTATTTAAAATTTTAGCACTTGGTTTAAGCGAGTATACAATTTTAGTAGGGGTGAGGATGAAATCAGGTATTTTTGTATAATGAATATTTTCATTTATGTGGGAAAGAATTTTAGTGAATTAGAAATTGAGCAAATATGAATAAGTGTGTATAAGTGTATAGACTTGTATATGTAAATTGATATGTGTGTGTGTGTGTGTGTGTGTGTGTGTGTGTGTAAGTGATATATAAAATATCATCATAATTGTAAATTTAAGAATTTAATATAGAAAGATAGTTAGTGGAGGGAGTTGGTGTGCATGAGAGGGGATGATGAAGGGTTGGGATTTACCTTTGACTATGTGATTACATGTGGCATGAGAAGAAAAAGGAGAGATAAATTGATTTGGTATTATGTATTGTGATAGGGGATCTGTGCTAATTAAGAGATGAATATTTCCCATCTCTCTTCTCATCTTCATCATCCCTAATATCAAACCCTAGATCCATCTCTCTCAAATTCCCTCTCCTATTCCTCTCTTCTCCCTTCTCCTTTCTCTTCTCTCTCTCTCTCGCGCAGGGCGGACCACGGCCGGGCGGCCGTGGGCGCGACCGCACGCGGCTAGGCGCGGCCAGAGCCGCGGCGGCACCGGCGACGCTCAAGGCGGGGCGGGCAACAGGTATTCTTATGGATCTATAGGTGAGGGAGATCTCTTCCCTTTTGACCTAAAGTCACTTTCTAAAATTTCAATTTCAACACATACTCATTTTGAGTTAAGATTTCATGATTTATACCTCAAGCATGCTTAGATCTCAATTTATGGTGTGTTGGTTTCTTGAATAGATGAATGGGTTTTCATCTATTGAACTCAAGTTCTTTCCCACCTTGATGTTTCATGGGTTAAATTTCTTTTGTGGGCTTATATTGAATGGATGATAAAAATCCCGTCTTGATTCTTGGATTACATAATAGAAATCGATAGATGGGTATGTTGGTGGTTTACTTAGAGATGTCTTCATTAAAACTCTAGTATGGTATAAACCACTTGCTATTATGGTCCCTTGTGTATAATTGACTACAAATCATATGAACTACATAACGTAGGGTATGAGCTCAATCTACAAAAATGGTTAAGAAAGTAAAAATCACTATTGTTGTTATGACAATAGAAGAGACAATGGGGTGGGTGTTTTCATGAAAATCTCGAAATTCATCGGGGTAGTTGAAAAGACTGATTCTTGTTTTATAGAAAAAGGCCCCACAAAACCTTCAAGTGTAGGACTTGACTTCAAGTTCATTTATGTACAAAGTTAAAGTTTGTCCCGGGATATCTAAAAGAGAAATTTGAGAACACGAAGGTCTCTAAATTAACCTAAGCTCTCCCTTCATTAAATTTTGTATACAAAGAAGATGAGATGGTACCCTGAATATCTACACTATAATGCCTTGATTGATGCTCTAAGAAAGAAAATCTCATGATCTTATAATGAAAGATATAATTAAGTTATATCCGAAAGTTGCAATTTGCAAAATATAAGTCATGGAAGCTTTAAAGAATATCTTAGCCCTGAAGGAAGAGATAGAAGGTCGGAACTCTCTCATTACTCGTTTTGACTATTTATTGTTTATTTAACAACCTTTTCTAACTTTTCCCAAGCTACCAAATTTTCGGAGAATTCTATTAAGTAACAAGAGCAATCCCGAATACATTAAGAGTGGGTTTAATACATACCTCAAGTGTAGTCTAATTTCTTTTTACTTGCTTTGACACCTATTTGATAAGGTAATTATTTGGGTATGCCATATCATTCTATAAATTCACATCATCCTCCAATTCTCTTGATCACCTGTGCTTGAACTCCTTCTAGGCGTTTGGACTATATTACAGTAGTGTTGTATGCATCATATGTGCTAGGAAGCGATATACTCATGTGACTTCTATACATCACTATTTTTCCTCCTAAATCGAGATTGTATACTTAAAGTCACAAATAGTGCACCTTAAAATGTGAGTATGATATGTGAACTTGAAAATAAAAATCTGATTGTAGAAAATTTTTTATAAGTGAAATGATTCAATGGCTATTCAATGAGTGGGAAGGGCTTGAATTGTTCATAGAGTAGTTGAGAAATTTGCCAAAGACTATTAGATCAGGTTATGGACGAGTAACCTATGTTTATTATCCTAAAGGATCTTTGCGCATAATTGCTAAATTCTAGTAAATTGCGGCTATGTCTCTTCTAAATTGTCGTCATTTAGTCTTATCACAAATAATTGCACTACAAGTTGATCAAGTCTTTCTAATATTGTCCACCTTATTTCCGCATACTGCATTAGACTGAATTATCCGTGTCATAAAGCAAGGATATGATTTTTCACAAGTAGGAGGGAAAGATTTTATGATGGTTCTTTATATGAATAATCAAGTTAGCGTGATGAACGATTGAAGGCCGTAAAATACAAATTTGGGTTTAGAAACCAAGTATTCAATTATGACTATGAATACAACCATTAGGAATTAAGGAAGATAAGGCGAGACTACATCTGATAGCAAGATGCGTATGAGTTAACCTTGTATATGCTAACTTAATTAAGTACCCTCGTACTCTAACTGTGGACATCTAAGCCCTTCTCAATTTTGCATGTAAAAGGGGTCAGTTAGTTAGTGCAAAAATAAGAAGTAGATATGTGGCACAATCAGTGAAAACCATACTAGTGTACAAGTAAAAAGTTAAATTTCTCAATGTACTAATTGGATGTGGCTATGGTCAAGTAAATAAGCCTGAAGCTCTTAATGTAACCAAGTCATATGAAACTAGAATGACTAATGGGATTGTATATGGATGATTGCCACAAATAACAACTAATACATAATTACTCGAACCCAATATGTGGGTTGGTGACGATAACACTTAATCACCTGAAAGGAGAACGGAAGAACCAATAACTCTGATAAACTCAAAAATCGATATGAAATTTGATGATCTTTTACACTTGCGTACTGAACTTAAATCATTAAGTATTATACCTTGTGAATGCACGTAAAAATTTTGATAAAAGAAATGTTAGTGTTGTTAGAGTAAACTATTGAGCAATCATCTATAGTGAACAATTATAGTAAGTCAAAAACCTGATTGGTGGGCTAATCAACTCTATCAGTTAAACAATAAGATGTATGAAGGGTGGAGTATAGCTAAATGCAAGACTTACTCGTACGAATTAGGAATTTATGTATTAAAAGTGTAATCAACGGTTAGACGAAATACTGAACGATTGGCATTGATAATATTTTGTGTGTAAATTGATGTTACATATGAATGATACTGAAGTATGAATGTGATTAAGTGTAACATGAGGTATACCGTTATACATGCTCATACACATACACCTCTATCTAGATACGCAGTTGTTGATAATATGAATGAGAACTCAATTTACATGAATGAGATACATAGGTCACTTTACTGTTGCCTTACAACTCATGTGTGATTGTATACCAGTAAATCATGTACATCTTATTGATAATAGAATTACTAAGACAGGAAGGTGAAATGTAACTTATGTTTGCATACACATATATAGTGAATTACATACATTCCCTAGTGATAGAAGTGATAAGCTGAGAATCGAATTATAATAATGGTCAGATTGTTGTAATATGATGAAGTGATTGTTATCTGAGTGTATGTATACACATGCAGTGAACCACATGAAGTTCTTCAGTAATAGAACTGATGAGCTACAAAGCAAACCATAGTATTTATTGATATTCATATTGTTACTACACTGTTGTTATTTGCATGTAAATATAATCATGTCCTTCGCTTTCTTGCTCATTGGAGGAAGGGGCCGGGCGGGAGCCGGTTGGAGGGAGAAGACGGTATTATTGCATTATATACGTTCATATATCCGGAGGAAGGGACCCGTATTGCACGGGCGGAGTGCGAGACGGTGCTAATACAAGGGCCCGTATTGTACTATATCATATTGGGAGGAAGGGACCCGTATTGCACGGGCGGAGTGCGAAGACG